>CAEGAE010003935.1:0-38019 GCA_903067095.1 Girardinus metallicus
TTAAAAAAATGTAAAAATAATTTTAAGTGAATAGAATAAAAAATTTTAAGAATAAGCAGCTACGAATGAAAAGGCTTTTAACCTTGTTTTAAATAAACTCAAAGTAGGAGCAGTCTTACAGTGAGCAGAAAGCTTATCTTAGTGTTGGAGCATAAAAATTGAAAGCTGCTGAAACACTAATTTGTTTTTCTGTACATTAATACAGTTAAATATATAAGGGCTTACAGTCAGCTAAATTATGTGCCACCAAAAGTTAAGTATATCATACAAATTTTAAATGTCATCTTTTTGCCCTTAATGTCGCTGTCTAGCCCAGGTTCATGACAATCAGACAGCATCGCACCTCAGAACAACAAATGGGATCAAATGAATTGTGCTGTTTGTTTTCAGCCCCTTTTTACCCAGACAACAATAAGCAGTTGCTGAGAACAGACAAGTGCAAATTCATCAAAGGGACATCCCACACACTGCCTGTCACAATCTATTCATGAAGCCTAGGCTGACACATGTGATGGGAGGAGATAATCAACTGTATGACTGACAGCACACATTAAACTAAAATGTCAATTTTATCCTAATATTTTTTGAATTTGCTGCATAAATTTAAGAAGCTTTTAAAACAAGTGCTCAGTAAAATGCATTTTTTTCCTGCAATCAGCTTATTGAAAAGGTCCTTTTGCATCCATAACATTTTTAGACAAAATGCTGTGCTGTTTATGACAAAAAATATGCACACCGGGACTTGTTTTGATCAATCATAAAAATGTAAATATAAATGGGCTGTTTTAACACCCACAGCTCTGATTTGTTGGCAGTAGCACAGCATGGATCCCACTGTGGCTGATTAAAGACATTTAGATGTAAGCAAAAACAAGGTTGCTATTTATACATATTTTCATAAGTTAAGCATAGGTAAACCAAAATCACAAACTTTATTTTGACACTGCTGAAAGTTATTGTGTTAGTGTTAGTACTCATGCTGCATAAATCCACTGAGTTCCCATTGCTTCAGTTTTATGGAAAAAAAGCCAAAGTTCTTAATGTGAAACATTTCAGTGTGAGGAATTTTAAGGTCAGATGCCAAGACTTGTTTGATTTAGGCAAGCAGTTATGCTTAAGGCATGCCTTTAGGAATTAATTTGATACAACACTATTCAAAATGCTAAAAGTAAAGGGGTTAGTGGGTATTCTGGATTTATTCTTGTCAGTTGTGAAGGTATTATTAATAATAAATGAATGTCATTAATTAACAGTAGTAATTGATGTCACCATATTATCAATGTAACTAAGAACTATGGTTACTAAAAACATATCAATCAATTATTAAATTATATGTTTACATTGAATCTCTGTAAAATAAATAGGATGAAGTGAGTTTAAATTTTCTCTAAACCTGAGTTTAAGGTGACAGTTTTCATCAGATAATTGTAAAAAGCTCCAGCCTTTCACTTTTTGTGTTCACATACCTGGGAGTTTTCTTTTAAGCCCAAAGCTATCACAAGATGAGAAAGATAATTTACTCTGCCATCTAATGAGTTTCTCTTTTTATAGGGTTTCTCTTTTGATTTTACTTTGATTTCACTTCTGCATTTCTTTCTATGGGATTTCTTAATTTTTAAAATTTATATCAAGCTAAAAAACTTCGATGTCATGCCTTTCCAGAACCACTTTGTTTCTTAAAAAGGTTTATGTTCTTAAAAAGGGTTATATCAAAATCTAATAGGAATATAACTCACTTGACAACTTGGGTTAATTCTTATAAGCTTTTATGACTCTTTTGTGCATAACATGAAGAAATTGTCATGTTGAGGTTTATAAAGGATCCAAGATTGTTTTTGTGGTAGTGAATGTTTAATAATAATAGAGAACAATTTGAAAAAAGGAGATTTGTATAAGAAACAAGCACAGAGTAAGCAACAGTAGCATAAATGAAGGAGGGGGGCTTAAATACTGGGAGTCCTGATCGCTGGATGAGAAACAGATGGCTCATTGGAACTGGTTGCAGGTGTGAAGAAAGAGTAGGGAGTAAACAGGAAGGCTGAGGGAATGAGACTGATAAACATGAGGGAAACTGAGGAGACAGTATGCAATACACAAAGGAAAACGGTTTAACACTGAGAAACCCAATAATGCACAAATAATATAATGTAAGAAAAACAAAGAAGCTAAATATGACAAGTACTTTCCTTAGCAAAACATATAAAAGATCTGTAAAGATTTGGTTAAAACTTTTGGTTTTGATGTGCCTCTTGATTGTTACTTTCCCCATCTGGCTATTGTTTACCAGAGGCTCATGTTTGCAAGCAAAAGTGACAGAAGTGAAATTTTTACAACATTTTTACAACTGGTGTAATTTAAAATATTGTTGTTCATATTAAGATGTTTTTCCTCCTTTTAAACATGACAGAACAGATTTATTAAACCATGGGACTGATTGTTTAAATCATGAAGGTTTTTCAATGTGACAGGTAAGGTTATTAAAATGGGACTCACTCTGATGTCCATCCTGAATTAGTGTCTCACACTAAGCTTGATTTGCCTCTTATCCGACAGGCTTCTCTGGCTTTACTGAGTCATCGTATCATGTAAACCTCTGTTAGTGTCTGTGGGATTGCACTGCAGTACTTTCAACTCAATGCAAACATCAACACAGCATTACACTGCAGTATGCCAGGCACTCTCAATGTGTTTATGTCGAGGATTAAAAAAAAAAACACACACCATGTTCAAATGAAAAACACTGTGATATGTGTGGTATATGTGCAAGTTGAGATAGGGTTGATTAAAACACTAGAATGTCATTATGCATGTGCATTATAATAATATAAAAATATTCTGTAATTTTAAACAATATTATTTTAAGATAACGTTTTATCCCATTTTTATAAGCTACATTGCAACCATTTACTCAATTTAAAAGATTTATGTTAGTTTTTTTTTATAATTACATCACTTTTGTAGGTCTTTAGTAAACAATGTAGTGTTTTTTTTTCACTCCAAAGCAGACTTAAAGCAGATGTTATAATCAAAACAAAAGTTAGCCATAAAGGTTCCTTAATATAGCAAGTATATACAAAACTTGACATTTTGGGGAACCTCAGACTACGACTTCTAGAGATGTTCGCTCCAAGCCTCATTTACATAAATTCAGAAACTAAGAAGTGATTGCTCATAAAAGGTATGGTAGAATCAAGATCTAAGGTTTATTGATATAAATTAGCTCCTGAGTCAAAGCGTAAAATGTGATTTTAAATGCTAACTGGTACCTAATGAAGAAAAATATCTGGAAAAGCTTCAGAGGTCAACATTGATTGTTGTTCGTTGTTTGATAAAGATGTAAGAAAAGTTAAGGTGGTCACTCTAAGAAGAAATGGGACTCCAACAAGAGGAAGTGGTGTTGAAGGTTCAGTATCATCGTAACAACACTACCTTTATTCCCTTTCAAAGTTTCACAACTATTCTTTACTGTGTACAGTTCAAGATATCTTAGATTTGACCTTTTACCCATTAGATCTGGTTTTCCCAAGCAGTATGCAAAAGATTTGATTGGCAACTGCCTACATTTGATTACCCCATGGAATCTGTGACATAGTATTTTGCAAGATGGTGACCTGCATAAAGATAATTCCATTCTTGAACCTTGAGGTCCAAAACGTTTTTATCAGTTGTGGCAGTGTCAACTGGACGGGACCACTCAAAGTAAACAAATATGCTGAGCTACATATTTCAGAGAAATGACATTAGAAACCACCACAGCTCTGCGTGCTCACGTCCTGCCCACGTTCCTGCCCATATTCACCCAACTTGACTAGAACCGAACCAGACATTAACTGGCTAGAGAGATTTGATAATGGAGAAGGGGCTCAAGAAAACTTGCCCAGTTGGGTCAGAATGTAGGCCTGATCAGCCTCTCAAAATCTGGTTGCATCACACGTTATGTTGTGTTTGTCTGTTTTTGTGGAGTGCTGGTCATTTTTTCATGTGGTACTTTTGTTGTTCTTGTCATTTCCTATGTAACAATGAGGAATCTACTGAACTAACCATGCAAGAAATTTATATCTACTAGAAGAATATTTTTTTTACCTGCTGACAATTTAGGATAATTGCCAGCAGACAATAAATCCTATTCATTGTCTACTGTAAGAAATGCATGCATATAACTCAAATAAACTGTGAGGTCTGGGATGGGCGGGGCTGTCCACTTTCAGCCTCTTTTTTTCCAGTTATCATGAGGGATAAATTATGAGACTGAATGATTTTTGACTCAGAGACTGATTAGTTTATGAAGTGTTGTGTATTTGAGAGTAGCCTATTCTGTTGCATTGATTTAACTGATTAAAACAAAACAAGGCATGCCAAGAAATGACGTGAAAGTCTTCAGACAAGCTGGCAGGCTGTCACTTGGTTTGAGGAGATAAGTAGGCAGCAATCACCTAAAAGTCTGCACGAAATTTGCTGGAAGTTGCTTTATTACACCCAAATCCCTCTCACTTTCTCTCCCACCATGTTGCATTGTACACAGGCTGGAGCAGTGTATGGCATGTGGCGCAGAAAATGACTCAGGCTGCCCACCAGCTGCGAGCCCAGTTTGGCAGTGGGGAGGAGCAAAGCTACTTCATGCAGAGCTGGCAACAGCCAACAACACCGGTGTGGGGGTTGTTTAGCCATAATGGAGAGAAACGATGTCAAGCTGTTGAAATAAAGTTCAGCATCAGATTTATTGGTCATTTGTGTGACACACAACAGGAATTTTGCTCTCTCAAGTAGCACAATAGGATGAAGAATAAAAATAAATAAATGAAAGAAGAAGATAAAATAAATATAGGAAAAATGCAAAGGTAAATAATCGAATCTGTACTATTCACTGTCTTCCACTTAACAGAGATAAGGGTCACAGGGTTACACCTCCAGCGTGGCAAAGACATTCATATCTCATTCTTATAGGCAATTCTAAAACGCAGTGCTGTAAAAAGTATTTGCCTTCCTGAAGAATTCTTCTGTTTTCCCTTTTTGCCCAGATTTAAATCTGATTGAAACGTGTGGAATAACCTTATGAAGGGTGTCAGTGTAAAAATAAGCCTTCCAAATTTCTGTGCAAATCCAAAAAAGACTGATGGGAGTGGGATTCTGACACTGTGATTGAATTTCCCTTTAACACAAACACTTGACAGTAGTTGCTTCCCCTCAAAAGTGGCCAAAACAATTAATAGGTTTATGGGGCAATTACTTTTATGAGCCAGGTTTTTTGGATGCTTTTTTCAATTAATTAAATGAAGTTATAATGTGTATTATTTTTGTGTGATAGTACAATTTCTTTGAAACATTTAACAGGAACAAAAAAGCTACATTTATCAAAGGGAAAATACTTTTTACAGCAATGTACAAATGGAAGTTGGAGTCATGAGGGAACATGGAAAACCACAAGACAAATTCAAGATGTGCTAACTATTAGTGTAAACGCCTACACCTCTGCAGCCATAAATCCATACATCGATCAGTGTCCAATACCTGCTTCATCTTCCAGGGTCTCAGGAGGGGCTTATGTCTATGTCCTTTGTTCCAGATCAATGTAGAAAGAAATGTCTAATTATACACAGGAGACACCAAGGTAGCTGGAAACTTTCCACAGAGGAGATGATAAACTGATCACATTCAGAAAAAAACAGACAGTTGCTGTAATGCAAATATATCTCAGTTAATAATATTAATATTACAATAATTTCTATTTTCACATTAAGTGCTGTAATGGTCCTGGTTCCTATTATATTGTATAACCATGCATTATTAAATGTCAATTCAGCATAAAATTCACAGAAATTCAATCAGCCTATATAAAGGATTTTATCTTTGCATTAGCCATTATTATGTAGTTTAACGCACATCAGTGTATTTTTATAGAAATTGTAAATTATTCATAAGAAGAAACATTAAAGTTTATAAACAGCATAGAAATCCTCTTTTTAAATTACAGAAATGTGAACGAAATAGGATACCTTGTAGTAACTGATGTGCTTTTTTAACGTATTTGAACACATGGATGTGTTCAAACATGTTCAAACGTGTTAAAATGAAAGAGAGCAGCTTATGATTCTAGTGGGGAATTAAAAGAGTTCTCCAAATAATCTAAAATCAGACATTGAATTTTTCAGAAACAGTGTGTGCAAGTAAAGGACATTCAAAACAACTGCCTTTATGTCCTGCTTTGGCAATCCAAGCAGGTTTACATGAAAGCAGGCCAAAACGTGCTAAAAGAAGACTTCAAAAATGTAATCACAGATCAGGGTGTTGTAAAAATGCATCCCTATAGAATGAGAAAGAGAATACACAAGTTTAATGCAATGTGTCCTAAACAAAATGTAGACACAAACTAGGACACATGAAGTTATAGTATATGAAAAGCTAGGTCTAAAATTGAGTTATTTGGACACCAGAACAGAGGACATGTTTGGCAGAAACAAGCCATGGTTTAAGAATGCTTTGCTGCAGAAGGATCTTGCCAACTCACCGTAAAAAAAAAAAAAATCCACTATTAAATCTGTATTAGAGGATGCTTGTGGAAATTGTGAGACAGTACAGCAAATTCACTCAGGACTGGAAGAGGATTAAGAAATGGAAAGTCCTGGGATGAGTTAAAGCCCTGATCTTGATCTCATTGAGATGCAGTGGGGTGGCTTCAAACTGGCTGTACATGCAAGAAACTCTTCAAACAGATCAAACTGAAAGAAATTAGTTAGTCTAACATCTTACAGCTGAACCTAAGGAGAGAAGCAGACTTCCCTGAGAATTATGTTAGAGACTGATGGATGGTTATTTAAACCAAAAGGGGCTAATACTGCCTATTGGGTAGTATAGTAGGTTGTCATAACTTTTTCCTCAAGAAGAAAATATGTTTTGTTACTATTTCATTTAAAAAAAAATATTATATATATATTTTTGCATGCAATAAAATAGCTTTCTGTTGATAAAAAAATTAAATTAGACATTGTTTCTGACAAACATGATTAAGAACTAAAACTTGGATGGATTAATTATTTCTTGAAAATGACTGCAAATTACAACAGGAACAAAAACCACTGTGTGTGTAATGTATTCTAATGTGTGGCCACAGCAACAAAAAAAACACACAAAATAATCAGTAAATAAGTACATTTCTTAAAAACAAGCAAGACTAATCATTATTAAAGTGATACAGTCATACATTTTTTTTTACATATTTTAAAAATATTTATCATTTGCTATTTTGATTGATAAATTTCAGAAAGAAGACTGCCATTAGGAAAGTTTAATTTTTAACCCCCATCTAGCTGAGCCACTACAGCAGTGCTGACCTCCCCTTTATTGTCCATTCTTGCTTTGTATGCAAGTCCCGCCTACTGTGATCTGCTCATTTTAGACATGTTTTCTTCACCAGTTTTCACTTCACATACTAATTTGATTAAAAACTATAATTAAATTAATAAAAGTGCAAGAAGGTAACACTGAATAACTATTGGTTTACTTAAACTGCTTCCAGAATGTGAGGCCCAATAAGTTCCTAAACTTACAGCTACAGAATGTTACAATAAAAGTTTTTATTTGCCACACGGCCACTTATAAAAAAATATAGATTCTTGTGTCACCACAAAATAGTCTAATGTGATAAAAATTATTTAAAGTAGATTTAAAAGAGTCAGTTTTGTATGATCATGTTTTCTTCCTTAACAAGCGTACAAAATGCTGACTTCTCGGTTCACACAACACTTAGGGGTGTATTAAGTCATGTTGATTTACATAGCAATCAGGGAGAAGTGATGATGTATCAGTTTCTGAGGAGTGTCCTATTATCAAGTGGACAGCTTAACAACTACCTGCCAATAGCAGGAATAGGACACAACTAACATTTCACAGTGATACAAACGCACCAACCTAAGCTTGCCTCTGTCTGACCTTCTTATTTTGATAGGAAGTAAAACATCTCCAGAAGGTTCTGTAAGAGGTGGCGGTTTTTTAACCTATGAACCAAAACACCAAATAGATGTCATGATGTGCTTTTTAAAAGCCCTGAAATTATTTAGTATCTGTGACTTTAAATACTGTAAGTAGAGCAATTTTGACCTAAATATGTCATCTTGGACGGCTGCAGGACTGAGTTGCAACTTGTCAAAAATGTGTCTGTGCTTTCTTGAATGCAATTGCTGCCAACTGCCTGAAAATGTATTCGGCTTGTTAGACCCTCCGGTCAGAGAGGGGATATACAAATCTGTAGGGGTGGAGCAATCCCGTCTTACTGGCACCGCTGGTTATTAATTCTTACTTTCTCCCTTTAACTTGGCTCTTTGACGCTCTTATGCACTTGCGCAACCTTCTCTCCACGCGCTGACAGAGGCTAAAAGCCAATTATTCAATTAACTGTGTTAGCCCAGGGGTCGGCTTTGGCACAGCCTTTTCCCAATTAGACACAAACACGTGTACCCTCTCCCCTACTTAGAGATGGGCGAATGGGGCACGCGTGTTTTCACAGATACAGACAACACTACGAATGCCTAAAAAAAAAAAAAAAAAAAATCAGTGCGTGTAAGTGAAACACGACAAGCAGAAATATGCACGCTTTAGTGAACGCCTTCATGCGATGCCTCCTCTTTCTCCTGCCTCCTTCTTGGCTTTGTGTCAGCTCTTGCTTGTGGGTTGGGAATGACTGCGAAGACGCGCTGCAGCGGCCCAATCCGAGAGCTCGTTTCAAAAGCAAAAAGCCTCTTACATATGAGGAAGTAAGGGCAGTAGCAGAAGGAGGCTCCAGCCCCTCGGTCTCACTTGGTCCAGGCTGCGTCTCGCTGGCCGCTACAAGCCCCGCTGCTCTTCAGGGCCCTCCAAAGGCTCGGATCTGGGTCGGGGCTCTCTGGCGAGCCGTGGAGCGCGTCTTTGGAGCCCCCTGGGTCTTTCTCCGCCATCGCTGGTGTCCGAAGAAACGTCGAGCAGCTTTGCGCATTCCGTGTCCTGCCAGCGCCTTTGAGCCGAGACAGATTAGAAGCTTCCAGGGAGCAAGCGCCGCCGCTGCCGCTGCTACTACCACCCAGGACTGGGAGGGACACGGCGGAGCCGCCTGGACCCAGTGGAGCAACATGAGCGGAGCCGTGGGGGTCCCCGGCGTGAACCCGGTGGAGCGAGCCTCGGATGCGCCCGCGGACCCGAGCGTCGATGAGGTAATCACCGTGGACCAGCACTCGCAAGAGATGGGGACGGTGACGATCACTGTGGCGATTCAGGCAGCGGAGGACGAGGAGCCGGAGGAAGAGCGCTCTGGTAATGTTGAGTGCCTCCGAGGCAGCTGCAGCGAGGACGAGCTGGGGAGACACGACAAATCAAGGTAGGACTTGTTTCCGACTTTATTGGCTGCTCGGTTTACTGGTGTGATTGTACAAAAATTGATGTAAACTTGTAAAGTTCCCCAAAAACTCTACCCATTCAAGTTGGAGGTGAAAAGCTTCTCACATATTCATTGAGAGCTGACCAGCCGGTGGAGGGACGGCACATGATCTAGCACTCTTCTATATCTTGTAAAGAGTATAAAAAGATGCAGGACAAAAGAAACCTACATTCCGACAGGTGTGATGGAAAAACACGCCTAACAGCATAACGCTGAGACAATAGGTAGACTCCGGCAGAGTGAGTGAGTGAGTGTGTGTCCTCAGCCTCACTTGATGGATATTGCTTTCGCCGGAGTGGGAAGTGTTTTCAAGGCTGTTAAACAAACACCCGAGTCTGGCTGAGGACAGCAACCTTCCTTTAATCTAATTCCCCTGCGTCATGGCTTGCTATTTTTATCCTCTGGTCTATAAGGTCCCCATCCCCATCCTGCGTGCGCAAACAGTGAGTCAGTCAGTGGTGGATAGGCCAAAGGTGAAAATGGGTCACGCTTCAGTCCAGGCGTTTGTTTTTTTACTCGCCAGTTTCTCCTTATTGTAAGGTCAGTGTAGAACTCAGACCCTGTATCGTATAGATGCGTCGATTACTACAACATTCCTTCAGAGTCTTTATTTCAGTTTTATCAAAATCAAGAGTGTAATTCGCATCTACATCTTGTGTGTGACTTCTAAATGTTCGAGGGCGCATGCGTCCGAAGTCTTGTGGATGTGGGGCCCCTACTAGCTGCGTGGTCAGCCTGCTGGCAAGCTGACTGAGGGTGTGTGTGTGTGTGATGGAGGGAGGAGGTGATGAGTCATACACAAATTTCATTCAGCCCCTCACTCCAGTCTGCAAAACTACCTGACTGCTCTGCTTCACAGCCTGAGCCAGGGTTTGGTACCACGAGAGACTCTGCTGCTTGATGACACTAATGATTATTTTGACAAGTCTAGTTGAACTGTGTAGGATCAATTATAGTTGTCTTGCAGGAAGAAGAACACAGTGAAAATTAAGACACTGAAGGAATAACATTGCATGAAAAAGTAATTAGAATGTTTTGTTCTTAAATTAGACGCAGTAAAAGGAGCGTGGCCTTTGTGGAAATGCTGGAGTAAATGGTTTTTCATTTAAAGGAGCAGAGTTTCTGCACATCCCTAGTTTTCAGGAAGCTTGTTTCAAAGTTGATGAGGATAGAAACTGAACACCTCATCTTGTCACGTTCTCTTTCTAGGTCTTTGAAGACTTGAGGGGTTTGCATGGTTCATATCCAAAAAGGAACAGTATGTTCAGGCACATGCACTTTAACTACACATAGGTTTCTGGGAGGCATTGTCAATTTAATTTTGAGCTTCCTGATTTGTTTTTCTAATCTTTTGTTTTTGTGACCAAAACAATAACTTGTGGGTTTGCATTATGTTTGAGGAAACTATTGCCCATCCACTGACTTTTATTTTGTAGACACACTCTTAACTCTTAGGGCCTGTGACATGACAGGAAGTCGTCATCACCATATACCAGATAAGAAATGTTGCAATATGATTTGAGCTAGGGTGAGCATGTAGGTATTGGGTAAGAGTGAAGCTTATGGAACACCACATACATCAGATGTTGTAAAGTGTTTCTGGTTGTTTACAGGAGAATCGAGGCCAGCAGGTAGGGCAGTAAGATGCATTCAGAATCTCAACATTTGTGGAGTGGTTTCCATAAGACCCGAGATATGTAGGTGCAAAGACATTCAGAGAATTGAATTACAATAGTTAATCAAATGTGACCCTAGATGCGAGAGAATATAGACAAGAAGGGGTTAATTAGCATATCTGAAGACTGTCACATAAATCAAAGCACAAACACTGAGTGATCTTATTGATCTTTTCTTTTTTTTTTTTTAATATTCAAGGTCCTTACTAGAATAAAGAATTGTCAGAACTTTCCAAAAAACGGATCAAGTTTCTACTAGAATTTCTGACTTGCTGCTCTTAAGGAAGTTGGCAGGGCTTTGTGCTTATGATTCAAGTTGTTGAGAAAGTGGGAGAGAGGAAAAAGATTTTGTAGAGCCAGGTGTTGACGGCACACAAATGAATTGTGTCCAACATTTTCTTAAATGTGACAGAGGAAGAAAATGGGTAACAAACCATAAGAGGGATGGAAGCACGATTTAAAAAAAACACTCAATTGATGCCAAAAGGAAATGAAGTGTTGTAATTCATGTAATTTTATTCAGAATTTATGTAGGCTGTGGGTAGGAAGGACCTCTTGTAGCAGTCAATAATACAGTGGTCTTGATGAAGCCTCTGACACAAGACTCTGTAGTCTCATAAAGAGGATACTCAGGGTTGTACAGTAATTTTCTTGATTTTTATGAGTAAGTATTGAGGTCTGAATTGATTTAACAGTACATACTGGTAACAATTTAAGGGGTATGATTCAAAGTGGGCATATGAAAAGCCAAAAAAACACTTATTCAAATCTCCTTGTGAGAATATCATGAGACTGTATGAATGAGGAATTGAAGAATATTGAGACTAAATCTGTTAAACACACTAAAAAGGTAAACTTTGATGAATTTAGTTGAGGGTTGGCACCAAGTTTCTTTAAAGTTAGAAATAAAACAGCTGTTTTAATGGGTAACAAAATGAAGGATGTTAATGTGGCTTTTTTTAATTGCGAGGCTGATGTGGTGAGCCACCATATTCTTTGTGGGAGCGAGAGTCTATGATTCTGCGCCCTTCAGATGGAGAGCCCTTGGCAGTTTCGAGGCTTGGTTGGACACGAGATCTGGTGCTGAGACCCAGCTTGTTGATGGCTGTAAAGAAAGATCTGAAAGTAGGAGGGGGAAGCAGGGAGTCATTGGTGATTTGTAGAGAAATGTCAGGATGAGGCTGCATCTCTGCCAGCCATTTAAGCCTCTGGCCTAAAGTCTTAAAGAAAATAGCGAAAACGTGCAACAGTTTTAATGTTGGTGCTTAGTCTAAAACATGAAACACTTTGATTTCACAGCACTCAGTAAGTCTCCCCTGACTGTGATCCATGTTCTCTTCCCACACACAGTGGTGCCGGCACCAGTGGAGGGGAGTTGGAGGAGGAGAGCTGGCAGCCTCCAGATACGGAGCTCATCCAAAAGCTGGTCGCTCAGATTGAGTTTTACCTGTCTGATGAGAACCTGGAGCATGACGCCTTCCTGCTCAAGCACGTCAGACGCAATAAACTTGGATTTGTTAGCGTCAAGTTGCTCACCTCGTTCAAAAAGGTAACCATGACTGCAAGCCTGCTATGTGAAAACACAGCAGAAAGTCATTTGAATAGGCAAACTAAGGTAGATTAATAAGGCTATAATGACCTGAATTACTGTGTACCTTCAACATGCTAAAACCTCACTGTAGGCTATTTGTACACATTTTATCCTAATGTTCTCTTTTTCTCAAGCTTCTAATGGGTAGTATAAAACATCCAACCACAATTTATATTTGCAACATTTAACAAAAGCATTTGATTGTATTTCCCTGTGACATAGAGGCTTACTGTGGGACTGGATGTTTTTAGTGTCAGCATGACTAGCTGTTGCTGTTTTTTGTAATGATGTTCTCACATTGATTCACAACAGCAGGTGCTACTTTAGGCTTATGCATATTTGTTGGCTTGTAATTGTTTCCATCTGTTTAGCCTGGCTAAATATTCTGGTGTAAACATGGCTAAATTGGACTGAACAGGAATTAAAGGTCAACAGTGTCTAAGCTATAAAAATGAGCAAGTCTGAGCTGTTAACTTGATGATTCAGGTAATTCTGAAAAATTTTGGTTTTGCACTAAATATTGGTTTATGTGATTGGATCAATTTTAAAACTCGGTGGGCTCTCTGAGACTCTGGTGTTGCTGAAATAAACTTTGTGTCTTCCAGGTGAAACACTTGACTCGTGACTGGAGAACAACCGCCTATGCACTAAAACACTCAAAGATCCTTGAGCTGAATGATGAGGGTCGTAAGGTGCGCCGCAAATCTGCAGTGCCAGTTTTTGCCAGTGAGTCGTTGCCCAGCCGCATGCTACTGCTGAGCGATCTGCAGAAGTGGCCTGAACTGGCTGCTCTCACTAAGGATAATGGAAGCAATGAGGGAGGAGCAACCCAGCAGGAACAGCTGATGAAACTGCTGCTCAAAGCATTTGGGACATACGGCGCCATCGCCTCAGTCAGAGTCCTAAAGCCAGGGAAGGACCTGCCTGCAGATCTCAAGAGGCTGAGCGGGCGCTACGCACAGCTGGGCAATGAGGAGTGTGCTATTGTGGAGTTTGAGGAAGTGGAGGCAGCTGTTAAAGCCAATGAGGCTGTTGGGGGTGAAGATGGAGGAACAGGTTCGTTGGGGTTAAAAGTAGTCCTGATAGGAACCAAGCCACCAAAGAAGAAAGTACCCAAAG
Source organism: Girardinus metallicus (assembly GCA_903067095.1). Lineage (NCBI taxonomy): Eukaryota > Metazoa > Chordata > Actinopteri > Cyprinodontiformes > Poeciliidae > Girardinus > Girardinus metallicus. Next base: position 13,790 of record CAEGAE010003935.1, read on the forward strand.
AGCGACCTCGTGAGGAGGGGGGAATGCGCAAAAGTCGTTCTCTCAACAGCAGAGTCCGAGAGCTTCAGTACCATGGGGATGACTCTGCATGCAGCTCATCAGAAACAGAAAGCACCCCCACATCACCCAGGCTAGCTAGGAAGTCCCAATCCTGCAATAAGCTAAGCCCCACCACTGCTGGCATCAGCTTCCAGAACAATCATCTAAGTCCTGGTATATCACCGCGCAACAGCCCCTGGTCTAGCCCCCGAGCCAGCCCTTGCCCCCAGCGGAAAGCCCCCCACTCCCACAAGTCTCCCCTGGTTGGCGATGGCAGGCTGAGCCCCGAGGCTGGGCGCCGGTGGGCAGACTACTCCTCAGACAGCAGCCTGACCCCTTCAGGGAGCCCATGGGTCCAGCGGCGCAAGCAGGTGGCATCTCAGGAGAGCAGTCCAGTCGGCAGCCCGATGCTGGGTAGAAAAATCCAGAATGCAGATGGGTTGCCGCCAGGAGTAATGAGGTTACCAAGAGGTCCGGATGGAACCCGTGGTTTTCATGGAGTCACTGTTGCTGAGAGGGGAAAGACTGCTGCCACACAGACTTGATAACGTGGCATGTTGTGGCGCATTTCACATCCCCCAGAAACAAAATGTGAGGTTCCTGGCCTTGTTGCTCAGCCCCCTCCTACATTTGAGACTGTGTAAATATATTTTTGTGGAGTGCATTGGTTTTCAGTCTTTGTTATATTTTTATACGACATTTTTTGTTACCATGGTAACATTAGGGGTTTACCAATGGAAATTAAAGTGAATGTAAACTAATTATGGCTTTGAGAGAAAGCTACAGATGCCACTGAAAGGGACCATGTTGCCTCCATTTTTCTCTAAACTTGTTCTACTTGAGGTGAGCTGGAGAAATTAATTTCACCTTTTTTTTCTTTTGCTTTTTTTCCCCCCCACTGTAAACTGTCTTGTCCAGTGTAAATGTTTGCAACATTGTCTTTGGATGACATTTAGATGTTTAAGTGGCATATAGGCACACAGACTCAGATATCACCGTATGCCTTTTCTGTATTTGTTGAGCATACATTTTGTTTTCACATGCTGTTTAAATTGAGGCCATACCAGCTTCACTGCCATAAATGGTAAATGTCACATTTGGTTTAGTTCAGTTTTAATTATTTTTATTTCATTATGGTTAGCATGCTTTGGCACTTTGTAGGGTTCTCCTCTTGCCCTGCATGTGCTTGGCAGGCAGCTGCTTTATTTATTTTTATTTTTCCAGTCTAAACCCACAGTGGGGTTTTGAGGGAGATTCAGGTCAGGAAGAATAGATGCTCTTGTGTTTTTGAGTTCTTTTCTTTTGCCTTCACTTCAGAGCTGGGGTATTTGTACACTAAAATTCCTATTGTACAAATAAATCGCTGAAACTGCCGTTTGCCTGGCTTTTTAATTTCTTTTTAACTATCATTATGCAACTGCTTAATCTTTTCAAATATTCTCATTGGTTAGATAAAAGTGATGCTAAAGCAGAATGGCAAAGCAACAAAAGGTGATGAATTTTTCTGGTATCTTGGTAATGCTTGTGAAAACTGCCATGTGGGAGTTGAAATGAAATGTGAAAAATAATGTACAACATGAGTGCTAGTTGAGTAACCTGAAGTACTGCTCTGGCATATGCAGGGTACCAAGTTTACACACCACCATTAAAATTTCAAGTTTTGGTGGGTTTTACTTTTTAAAGTAATTATTTTAGAACCTTTTCCTCATCTGAGACTCATTGAACTAAAACATTGATAAGCAACTCTTTCAAGGGGAAAAAAATACACTAATATAAATAATGGTCCACATTTATAAATGTGGTTGTGGCAGTGTTCAGAATGAACCACCATTGAAACACTCTAAACAAAGAGTTGCTAAATCCCTGTTATTTTAAAGTGCCTCTGTTTAGCTCTTGACTAAGTGAAGCTGTTTTAATAGGTTTTCCTTTGGGTAAGTGGTCTTAATGCAGCCTTTGAAAGCATTCAAACAGATCTATGTAAAAAATGTATTGGTAAGAAGAAACTAGCAAAATAACATTGCTATTAAATTTACAGTAGGAGGCAATAAAAGAAGAGAATATGGTGCAACAGGGACATCCTTCCAAAATTTAAAATGTGGAAACTAGATGGGGGGGCTGCCAAGAGTAATGTTAAGAGCTGCATATAAAAATATGAAGGCCTGACTCAATTTTGCAAAACCAAATTTGAAGTCTCCCAATAGGCTTGTCACAGTCTAAAACAGGTGTTTTTAAAAGCACTTTTTGATATGAAAGTGCTGCATAAAAACCACAGAAGATGCCCATATTGAAGCATCATTGAGTTTTTTCTTTTCTTTTTCCAACCTGAAGAAGAGCCTGTGAAGAAGGTATTATGAACAGTTTAAAACACTAATATCAGCACATGACAATGAGCTAAGCAATAGTTCTCTATTTTGGTACTAAGGACTCCTGAATATTTTAATAGTTTCTGTGTCTCACTGCAGTCTTGACTTAAATAGGTGATTATCAGTCTTATACCGCATGCTGAGGAGGTAGTGCATTAATTTGATTCTGGTATGCTGGAGCAGGGAAACATTGCAAACATTAAAGACGGGTGAATCCTGAGGCAAAGGTTGAAAACCACTGACCTGAAACATACATTCACATAAAAAAAAATATTACCAAAAGAAGATAAAAGTTATAGAATGCCCCTACCAGAGTCTAGACTTTAATCAGAATAAAAATCTGTAATCTCAGCTGAAGAGGGCTCTTTGAACAGAACATGTCCTTAAAGTCTGGAGTGTTTTAGCAGTGCGAGTGAATTTTGCTAAGTTAGATGTGCCATGCTCGGACTCCTTTCTGAGTGCTGTAATAAAATGAAAATATGCTCCAACAAAGCATTAATGTTTTTCATTTTATTCCCCCAAATGATTTGTTTTTCTAATTTTCCCTACAAGTAATATTACAGTCAAAGTTACATTCATGTTTTGAATTCATTTATATTGGTCTCATTTTTATCTATTTCATTTTTTTATATTTGCCTTTCAGTTTACACGTGTGAGCTGGCTTTCCTTTTTAGTGAGCTGCAGTTTTCAGGTCCCGGCCCAGCTTTTCAGTTGAATTGAAATCTGTATTGGATTGAGCTATTGTTGTTGTGAAGATGAGTCTAAAATGGGTTGCTGTTGGGGTTTTTTGAGGACTACAACAGGTTTTTTCTTTTGTATTCATCTGTGTCTAGCTGCATTTATGTTGAACTTTTCTCTTTCAGGTCCAACTGGAGAGAGGTATTTAGTATAATCTCTGGGTGCTCAGAATGCTCTGAATAGCTCCTAAGGTTTATTTATTTTAACCCTGAATGTTCCTCTTTTTCATGGACAATGTAGCTAGTCACATTTGCATATAGGTGTGTGAACATGATTCATTTATCATGCCTTTATTAAAATACAGCTGCTCAAAGGGATTTGGATGTAACAAAAGCATGGTATAAATTGAGTAGGCAATTGTTTCATATTGGTAGTCAGTTTAAATAAAATTGCAGGTCTTTGTTTTCAGTTTTGTACCAATTAGTCCTCTCTGATTAGTGCAAATTTAATTACTTCTTTGTTTAGTCTTGTGTTTTAAACCAAATGCAAAGATACTGGTGTGTACTTTTAGTATTGCTTCTCTGCGCACTGTAATTTGTTCCATGTCCTTAGGTGGTATCGAATTCTCCTTAGCAACCACCCCAAAAGTGGGAGAAAGGAAGTGCACAGTTCTGACTTTTAAATTCATGTGGTGGCAGCTTAGTGTTTATCCACTCCTGTGTGTTAGGTTTATTAGCTCCAGCAGGAGGGAGAAAAGCTGCAATCTGTGAGCATGAGCCGGATGCTGAGGGTCAGGGTTCCTGCTCCAAAACTCACAGGCATGGTGAGACTAAGTGGGATTGCGTAAGAGAAAGATGAATAAACTTTTGTTCTCTTGGGGTTATTAGCAATTCAAAATTGGGAAGTCGTGAGCATGTTGGCCTTTTATTCCTTCCTTTTTTACAGCTACCCAAGACTAATAGAGAAAATAACTGTGGGAAGAGTGCAGAATATTCAAATAATGGTTCCAAGGAGGAAATTTGAAATAATTACCTTTAGAGATTTTCATAAAAGGTGCAACCGTAAATGTCATCAAAGAGAGAGGATACTGAAATCCTGCTTTGGCTATTATTTCTAATTGGGCAACAAGATATTATTATTAAATTTAAACTGGAAAAACAGTATTTGTGCTGTATGACTTATTTAGTTTGGACTGTATTTTATTTTCAGACATAATTGGTAAGATGAGGTGATTAGATCACCTCAAAAGAAAAATAATAGCTTTTTCTTTTCAGTGTTCACATTATGACTGTTCTTCACAACTATTACTGCATATTAACATGGTTTTGTTTGCATATTCTTTTAATGTAATTTCAGTAATAATCAGAGCAGACACATTTTTGGTGAGATTTAAAAAACAAATAGAACCAAAACATAAAAAAGATTCACGCCTATTTGCAGAGCAGTAATCGCCTTCCCTCAGATAATTTGCAATGTACTTGCATCAGTCAGGGGATGGGAGCAGCAGAGGCTGTGCGGTGGGCTGTGTCAGAGTTGAGGAACTAGAATTAGGGAGGAGACACTTTCCAGTCTCAAAGCAGAGCAACCAACTGAAAAAGTCGACACAAATACAAGAAGTTACTAGAAAAGAAAGGATCTTTAAAAAATCAGTGACGTAAATCCAGAGCAAAAGTAAAAATCCAACAGAACTGATTCTCTGCAAAATCAGCTGCACTGACGCACGTATTCCCTGAGGTCTGTAGTAATTTAGTGCATTGATTAGGCTGTTAGAACAGGAAGAAATCAAGAAGGAAATGCTGCTCTGTCATCATGTTGCACTCCTGAACCCCTCCTTCTGTTACGCATGAGTGAATCAAAGGGCTCCTGCACCAACAGCTGCTTGAAAAGTGAAACAAACAGGGCAGCGATTTATGAAAAATTACCTCACCTCATGAATAAACTCTGATTTCCTAGTACAGACTAGAGGGCTGCTTAAACCTGGAGACCATTTACACTTCTGCTAAGGTCTAAATAATTGAAATGTTAATTTATTTCAGCTATTCAAAAGTGAAACTTGTCTATTGTACAGATTCATTACTCTCAGAAAATATTGAAAATATAGGACCAACGACAAGGGCAATTTTAATACATAAATGTGATGTTATATCCTATACCATAGCAGAGAAGAGAGCTGACTTGACAGCTGTCCAGCAGACAGTCAACTCCCTCCACAGAGAGGCTAAACCACAAAATGTTATTGCTCAATAGGCTTCCTGTATCCACACATATTAGTGGAAGTTTGAGTGAAAGGAAAAAAGTGGAACTGAAAAAGAATCAGGGCTAACCAAAGGGAACACCTTTTGAGAGCTTGGTGGGGATTCTTAAAGTGTGGACTGTGGATGGAGTCGGACAAGTTTTGCTTTTTATTTAGAAATCAAACTCCCAGAGTCTGGAGGAAGATCAGACCAGACTAACACAAACTTTTGATCTCACTTTATTCATACCTCTGCTGGCAATCACTGTGTAGATGATTTCCTTTTCTGGTGGGACTTAACACCTGCCCACACGGCCCAAACAAAGTACCAACACCTGATTCAATTACCTTGATTTCACTGCAATTTATTGTCCAGAAAACTTGCCTGACCTAAACTGCAGAGAGAATCTATGGGGTATGAGTCACTGGACTAGCTACATGTCAGGTTGCATAAAACAATTTACACAGCCTGACCAAGTGTTGGTTTGATAGTTAGTATTCTGTGCTGACTTTTTGATCTTAAAAATCTTTTGCTGGACCTCTTGAAAAACTTTTGCACCATTTTTACAGCATATTTTTTCTTCCACTGAATTATGTGCTTGGACATAATACAAAGTTCTCTATAACAATCAGCTTCTTTAGCAATGTCTTGAGACTTTCCTACTTTTAGAGACATCAACAACAGTCTGCTGAAAAACGGTCAACTCAGCAGTCTTTCAAAAGAGTTTACTTTTTCTTAAAAAAATTACACCATATTGTTTTTCTGAAAAATAAGTTTTGGTTTTCACTAGTTGTAGATCATGTCAATTAAAATAAACAGAAATATACCACCATGTAATGAATCCGTGACTTTCACGCGTTGATTGGAATTAAATTACCTTCAGTGTGTACACTTCAGCAAGTTTACCCTTTTGTTTTTACTCAAAATCTACTGACTTATTATTCACTTGAACAGAATAGCCAACACAAATTTGTAAAAATATGACAAAACACTGCCAAAGTAGAGTATAATAGGATTTTATTTACATAACTTACAAAGAAAACATCATTTACAGTCACAGCAGAGAAAAAACATTCAATGAAACATACAAGAATATAATGCTGTTGGTAGCAAACAGAAACAAAAACAAATTTTTTTTACAGTTAATAGTGTTTGACAAAGATTGCCAGTAGGATGGAGAGAAAATCTCAAATATCTCTACAGGAAAACCACAAAATGGCTGCAGTTTGCAACTACAACTACAACTCATCTCTGAAGTGTTTCGGTTATTTATCATGAACCAACATGTGTTGCTGTAATATTGTTGCGTTCAAAAAACGTGATTATACAGCTGAAGCAAGTGAAGGATGCTGCATATCTTTTCTCTTTTTCCATCTGAAACTAAATTTCAAGAGACCGTATGATAGTTAAAATCTATAATAATTATATAACCCCCAGGTCAATATCCTTACAGTTGTCTTATTTCAGAGGGGAAAAAAAAGAAATAACTTAAAATAATTTTTTCAGGAGACTGGCTGTTTTCAGCAAAAAATATCACATTACAGTACTCCCTCCCAGCATATTCATGCTTAAAGAACATAAATATTACCCTTCAACCAGTCTTCTGTGAGTAGCGTAACCATAAAAAACCCTGCAGCCATGGCAACCATTTGACCCACATTGATGCATCTACCTTGCAATGAAGTAGGAGCAATGAGTGGTGTAAGGTGACAAGATGTCTGTGAGAGAAGCGCTCCACAGGAAGGCAAAGATGAGCATGCTGGAGTCTAACTGCCGGTTAAGTCAAACCAACTGGATGCACATGAACGGTGGCTCTTCGTCCTCCTGCGCAGCCCCATCTGCCCAATCTCAACAGGACTCGGACGCAGAGCGATTGGAACTGAGCATGTTGGTTCCGTAGGCAGAATCATCGCTGGCTTGACGGGGAGAACACTTCCAGCTCCTTAGCAGATGGGATGAGGACGTGTCGATGTGCTGGACAGGCAAACGTGCTAAGAACACGGCATCTCAGATCTTCGATTCTATGCGAGCAAAGTAGTGTGAGGCGGAAGGGGTTGCAGATAGCAACTTTCCCTAGGGGGGGCGCTGCTTCAGATGTAGAGGGAGCCGTCGGCAGGTCCCACATAGCCGACCCCAATCAGAAGAACATCTATCAGCGTCCAAATACCCAGGCCTCCAAAGCTGAATAGTTTGCCCAGACCCTCTCTCCACTGGCCCAGATAAAACCTGTCTGCCCCAAAACCACCGAGAGTGATGCTGCAGCAGGAAAGAGCAGAGGCACAGATTCACAGGATAATTTGAGAACCACATCCTGACTCAAACTGACTGAAAAGAAAAAACTGCTGAAAACTGGCTAAAAGGGGTTACCTGAGTGCGAGTGCTGTTGACCATTTGTATCCGCCGGTCCAGTTACAGAACAAACGCTTCTGAAACCGCCTTTTGCCTAAAGAAAAAAATTACATTCAATAGTCACTTTAACATTAAACATTAACTTTCAAGAGAAATTTTTCTCCTTTAAATAATTAAAAGTATAAAAGATGTTTTGTACTCTGTTAGCTTTGCCAGTCTAACAGCTGACAGTCACTTTCTATACAGACAAAGTAACATTGCTGTCTTAAGAAATGCAACAATCCCAAGTCATCCCGACAACCAATCAGACCCAGGAGGAGTGTCTTAGCGCTGTCAATCATCACGTACTTGCTGCTAAATGTGCTAATGGCCGTTACAGGAAAACCGTTTATCCGCCATCATGGGTGGTCATGCTAACAAGGTGCAGTGTAGCAAAGAGAAAGGGGAGGAGAAAAAGGGGAGCATGAGCAGCGCCACACAGAAAGTTGATTGACAGCACTAAGACCCGTCTCCTTTCTCTGGGTGATTATTTCTAGATAGCACTGGTAGAAAGCAGAAGAAGCTTAATTTCTCTCTTTGTTGGAAACATTCAGTTTTAACCAGGCAAAAAATATAAAGAGCTAAAAATAAAAACTGCTAATGCATGAGCTTGGTAAACGACCTCTAAATTACAAACCACTCAATTGAAGGTAAAATAAGACAAAATTTGTGCTAAATTGAAGTGAAAAATAAAAATAAATTGTGAATATCTCATCACAGAATCTCTCATTCCAGATTATTGCTCCTTTTCTTACCTAGAAAAACAAACAAACATTTGGTATCCAATAAAAAGCATCATAGGGAAATAAGTCTGTTTTTTTGAAGCATATTATGTCTCGACAGAGCAATCACAAAGCTACCATGAACAATGAATTTCACATCTAAATTTGCATAACAGTTTTTCTGAGAGCTGTTTCAAATCTTTGTTTGCCAACAATAGCTCCTTTTCAGTCAGAGGAAGAGAAAAATGAACATCCTTTACAAACTGAATACAGCACCGGCTGCTGTATTCAGTCATTTAAGATAGCCCACATACGCTTTGTCTTTAGATGTGCATAAGGAATTAAAAGCAAAATACAACAAGCGGTTTTGTGTACATTTTCTACACACTGCCATCTACCTGCATGCAAAACTAATTAATTTATATCAATTTAAGCCACCATTTGGATGGAGACAGGAAAAAAATAAGTCATCCCACGCCGTTCATTACTGTGTTTATGTAACGGAAGTAGACAATGCAAAGTTTTGCATGACTCAGAGCTCCATTAAAAGGAAATAAAGCAACTTAAAAAATAAAAAGTAAGCTTAAACTGCCCATACCTTTTTATGGGAAAAGAAATCGTCCGTCACAGTTCAAAGTGGATGACGAATACACAATTCACAGAAAACTGCGAGCATAGTTATGCTATAAACATCTGTTGTCATACCTAAACAATGCACGTGATCTAAGACGTCACAGGTGGCATTGTAGCGCTTGCGGGGACAGGACACCGTCATACAGTTGGTGGAGTTTGAGCAGCGGTACTCAGATGGGTCCAGCTGCCAGCAGAACTGACAGGTGATGGAGAGAGTGAAGTTGCTCTGCTGCTCTCCTGACTTTCCCTGGAAATATAATAAAAACATCCCTTCAGAGTAGCTCTAACCAGACTTTAGAGTAAATCAGACTCGTACAGAAGCTGATACTCACGACGCAGTGAACGCCTTTCTTGGGTTTACATGTGAAAGATGCCGTTTTCCCGTAAGTGCAGTTGTGTTGGTAAATGCACTGAATGCAACTGGCTGGCAGGCGATCACACAAACCTCCACTTGGACATTTAGAAGTGTAGCTGTCCTCATCTGTTGGGGAAACTGCACAACATCTGACATTGAATTTGGATTGAAAATAAAACACTTTAATAGAGTTGACAAAAAAATGATTGTAAAGTAGGTTGACGGTTAAAAAACAATGATGCAATGTGGTTCTGTAGTTATGAATATATTAAACTGTAAACAATTCTTTATTAAAAAGTCTGCACAAGAAAATGTAGGCAAGCTTTTGGAAAATCAAAAATCTAAAAATCTAGAGAATTACTCTAACAAACTTTTTAATTCTGTTCTAATTTATTGATATTCACCTGTAGGTATGTTACTTTTGATAACTACATGGCTGTCATTCTTGTGCCCATCACCCAACTTGTGATTTTGCCACCTGGCATTGCCAATGCCTCGAAAAAATTATATTTTAAAGAGTTGCTGCGTCTCGGTTTGATATTTAGCAAACAGAATTTGATAAATTACAGGAAATATAAGATGAGAATTCCAATCATTATCAAATTTTGTAGTAATTTGTAAGACAGCCATGCTGAAGAATACTACAACTATACAAATGAAGGCTATTTACCATAGATTCTAAGATATTTCACACCTTTACTTTTATGAAAATGCTAAAAAAAAATATGATAAATGCTGTGTTTTATCTAAATGTGACATATTTGAAAAAGCCTGATTTAAGAGACTGCCTTTTGTATTTTTCAATGAGTGTTCGTTTGTCTGTGGTTTAAGAAATTTTGCTGTATGAAATGTTAATTTTTATCTTTTAGATACATTTATACACGTTAACAAGAACAAAGGCTGAGTAGTCTAACATTTTCCCATGCTTTATTTATCTTTTTAAACAGAGGTATCCATATTTGGAAAATTCTACACATTTCCAGACTTTAAGACAGGAAAGGAACCCTGCAAAGAGCTGAGATACAAGACATTAACAGTTGTCTAAATGATTTGTACCAATGTGATTGTGTGCTAAAAAGATAAAGCTATATTCCTCATGAAGATTTAATATCATCTGAACTTACCAGAGGCTACAGCTGGGATCACCGGGCTGGTGATGATAGTTCCATGCTGGGCGTCTCTTGTGTAAGGAGGTTGCTGGTCAATATGGGGAGAACTCAGGTATCCTGAAAAGCGATCATATTTAGTAAAAAGAAATATTGTTACTTTACCGAGACGACAACAGAGTATAGTAAATTCTTCTAAATCGGTAGTTACAGCCACCGTTTAGTTGTAATTACAGTAAAAATAAAGGTTAAATCAGAAAATCTCAGAATTGTTTTCATTCAGAAGCAACTAGGAGCAGGGGCTAGCTTGCTATGCTAGCTCGGTGTTACTGGCTTTGAGGACAAAACTAAAAGCTAAAGCCTTCTTCTCAAATAAACGTAGCTGTATTTGTAAACATACCATTTACGCACTGTAATACCAAATCCATAAACAAGATGACAAATATTCCATAGTGTTTGCAGCTCCGTCCTCGGTCTGGTCTCCATATGTGACAGCTAGTAGCCATTGTTGCTGCGGAACAAGAAGCAGCAGTTGCATTCACGGAGTGTAGGAACCACAAAAGATGGACGGCATGTTGTTGTGTCCGATTACAGATTATCGCCTTTTGTCTCTGCCGTTAATGTTTTGTTTATATAAATGATACAAAGTAATAGATTTAATCAGTGAACAAAGCACTAATCTATCTGCAAACAAGCGATTCTTCCCCTCCCTCTTATTTGCGTTTACACGCACTGGTTACACGTAAACATATAACTACACTGCTTATTGTAATTTCTTGATTAATAGAAATAAAAAGGATAAGAAATATAAGAGATAAATAATAATAAAAATACTTAAAAAAAAAGTAAATTCGGGATCTACTGAGTAGGAGCTAAACATTGAGGGAACATTTCCCTTGATATCTATTCTTTGAACGCTGCATGTTTTAGGGGGCGTTCCTTTAAGGCTCTTTTGACTCTGAAAGCATCTTTTTCAATAATAGTGTGCGCGAAGAACTCAGTAATTAGAATCGATAATCATTTAAATATGCCGGAAATACAGACATTAAATGTAAAACAATTAAAAACGAAAAAAAAAAAATCACAAAAAAATAAATTTAATTATCGCAGTTTAAGCATGATTATGCAAGTATTTTAGGTCAGGCTTTCATTTTCAGTTAACTTTGTCTGCCTTAAACTAAACATTAAACTCAGTGGCGGGATGAGAAGCTGCCACAGAAAAAAGTGATTGTGTGAATAGGTTAACCAATCAGATGTCGGGGTCAATTGTAGAGCAAAACGAAATGTTCAAATATTTACATTATTAAAACAGAAAACAAAATACGAATAGATTTTTTTAGATAATAGAAAGACTTGAATGCAATTTAATGGTAAATCTCACTATTGTGCTCCTTTTATTTAGACAGTAGCACAATCATGTCTAACAACTAAAAGAGAAATATATTTTACAACCTGACACTGGTATGTTCCTGACCTTACACATTAACATGTAATGTAATTAAGGTCTTTCACATCACACAGAATGCTTTTAACAATTGCTGCCAAATAATATAGAAAATGCCTGGAAGACTGAATGAGAAACACAGTAAAACGTGAATGAAAAGTGAAGAGACAACACATTTTGCAGATTTTTTCCCCTTTTATTTCAGGTATTTTTACTCCCCATGAGGGCAGATCTCTGTGAGAATAGGTGTCAATTTCACATCATTTTAATGATCATAGCGATCACACTCTCTGTTATCAGTTCAGTTTCCTTCTAATTGATTTAGATTGCCAGGAAATCATTTGATATTCAGACCCAAAAACCAGATTTTCCCCTCCAGAGCTCACTGACAATCACATGGACATTTACTTTTTTTCCTACAGCCCCATTCATTAAAATGCACTTACACAAAATTACGATCCATTTGTGTCCATTTCACATTTATGACTTTCCAAAATCCATCTACACACATGCCATCATCTGCCTATTCACAGCTCTTCCGTCTCAACTGCTGTGCATGAGGTAACTTAAAGACAAAATTTGCTTTGCCCATCTTCATCAAAATTCTTCTTCTGCATTTCGACAGCGGGACTGTTTAAGCAGGGTCAAGCGAGCCATCACCTCAGACACCGGCAGTTCTCCGTGGACCTTGTTGTCTCTCGTGCGCACATTTACGCTGTTAGTCATCTTCTCTTTCTCCCCGACAACTGCCAAGACACGAGATGACAACAGCTTGACATGACACCACGAGCACAGCTACCCTCACACAGTCCCGGCTTTGTATCGGTGGCTTCAACAACAGTGGGTGGTTGGCCAGCTTGAGCGACCATTCGGCTTGAACTGTGACTGTAATTAGGGGCGTTTATTTTGACTCACTCAACATCTCATGGTTCTTTTCTAAGAAGCAGTGAAACAAACTAGGGCTGCAAGCAACTAACAGTTATTTTAGTTGTCAATTAATCTATCAATTATTTGGATGAAAAAAAATTGGAACATTCTGAAGATTTTTTTATTTGAGCCTTTTTTTACGCAAAACTAGAAATGAATTAAAAGATGCAAAACAAAATTTCAATTCATTCTTTAAATAAGAAAATATTTTATTGCCTAAAATGCAACAACAAAGCTTTCCTGTAATGTACGCTTGATCAAAGGATGCATCTGCAGAAACAAATAACTTCTAACATCAACATGTGAAGAGCCCTTTCTTCTTCACATCAGTACAACGCAGGGCTAACCTGTTGATTTTTTGAATTACCCAATCAATTAATTTATAGCAAAAAGTGCTTAATAGGAGAAAAATTATTTTTTAAATCTTAAATGCAAAATGTATATCTATTTATACAATTTTGGCTTAATTACTGCTCTGATTAATTTGTTCTGACTCTGTATACTTCAGTTAACAATTAATCAATCGCCAAATTAGTTGACAGTTATTTCAATTCATCCCGATTTATCCAATTAATCGCTTCAGCCCTAAAACAAATACAAGTACAGATTGTATATTTTTCATTTTTCTACATATCTTTTGAAATCAAGTTAGAGAACTGCTGCTCTATGAATATGAAACTGAAATATAAAACTGATTAGATTTGTTGCACCTTGCAGCAGCTCGCATCCTCTGCACTAATAAGTTAAATTTGACAACAGATTTCCTCACCCAGGATGAAATTGTATTGAGCCAACTGAGCGTTTCGGATTTTCTTGTTCAGGAGGCAGCCAGAGTCCAGATCAGCATCTGCCATGAAACCGGCTTCTGTGAACTGCTTGCACACCTGACAGAGAAAAATACCACTTAATGTAATCAGCAGCATGCTGTACAAACATGACAATTTCAGTGACACAGCGGCGTCTATTTTGGGAAATAGAACACGCACCTTGTTGGCGTAATCCTCACAGGAGGGGTTGACGGGCACCAACATCACCTGTCGTGGAGAGAGCCACAGAGGCCTGTTGAAGAGACACAGATGGGTTGTGATGATCCTCATGTAGCGTGAAACTAACAAGCACGCCAGTCAACCCAACCTCCTCAAAAACCGAAAGTTAAAAGGCTGAAATCACTGTAGTGGGAATGATGAGAGTGACAGAATTGTGCTGCTGTCCAACACAAAGGCATGTTATTAAAAGCAAGTGTACAATTAGACTGGAACATAAAAACACCCACAATAAGAGGAAAACATCTAATTCATCACACATATGCATTTGACATTATGGACTGTGATTTAAGGGCTTCAGCTCACCATTTCCCTGCATAGTTCTCTGTGAGAATGGCAATCATCCTTTCTACTGAGCCCAAGATGGCACGATGGATGATGACTGGCCGCGCTTTGTCATCCCCATCCTTTCTGTTATCACAGAAAAACAACAGAAAGTGAGGTAGAAAGAGGAAAAGAAAAAAGTGTGGATAAAATTTTTACTGCGATTATAATGTGCATATTCAGCTTCATAAACTCTTCTATAAGTTTTATGATTAATATGACTTTTTTTTCTTGAATTGTGACAGTTTCAGATTTTATTCATTTTCATTTACAGCGACTATCATTTAAATAGACGTGGATAATACAAACACCAATTTAACATTTTACATTCTTCAGGGCACTTTACAATGTCAGCTCTCTTACACTTTCCCACAAGAACCTGAGTGTTGAACAATCTTCAAAACATGAATAGTTTTATGGCTGAAGTGTCATTTTCAAAAATATTTATATGTCTGTCAATGTGAGTTCTTCTGTTACTTTGTTAAATTAGAAAAGAAACCCCTTAAAAGTAATACACACTAAACAAACTATAATTTTATTAAAATCTGATTGGAATTGTCTTAGTTTTTCAGTATGATTATTTGTTTGGAACCATGAATTTAAAAAACATTTAAGGTCATCAAATTTTTGTTTTATCTACTAGGATAGTTTGTTTATATTTGCTCTCTATTGAGAAGAATATTTAAGCTGGTTAAGTTTTAAGAAGAGTTATATTTCTAAACAGTTTTAAGCCTCCATTTTACCCTAACCTAAAGTAGCTTATTAGCATTACCCAAAGTTAGAATGAATAAATTAATTCAAAAGCTATAAATACTTAAGAGTTCAAAGAGCTGCTGCTGTAGAGGATCTGCATCTTTTTCTTCTCTTTAAATGTTTATTAAAATTCCTTCATGATGAAGAGCTCAAATTTGCATACATGTCTTGTTTGCTTGGCTTTGGTGCAACACAGTACCCAGACTCAGCAGCATGGCAGCATTCTGATTAGCTGACTCACCCCACAAAGGTCAGATTGAAGCGAATAGGCAGCTGGAAGTCCAACTGAATGGTGGCACACTGGTGGTAGCGTCCGATCGCGTCTTTGATCTTAATGTCAATCTGCAACAGTAGAAAAAGAATAGCAGACCCTCAGAATCGAGCCAATCCTGCGTTTGCCGGGAGGTTATGAGAAAATACTGCCTGACCTTGGGTCCATAAAAAGCCCCGTCTCCAGGGTTGAGTTTCCATGGCTCCCCAAACTCATTCAGGCTGTTTTCGAGTTGCTGTCAAACATGAAGCATGCATTGCAGAGATTATTAGTAAATACAACCAGCAGGAACACGACTGGACACATCTGTCCTATATTATATAACAAAACTGTGCATTTGTAATCCAAATAAAACATGACTTGCTGAAAACACCGCCTACAGAAATTCAAGGAATTTGACATGACTCACAGATGTGATACTATTAGATGATCACATAGGTGTCAATGAACCAAATCTCAGAAGGAGAAATTAATTATCTAAATTCATCGCAGTGAAAAAGACAAAGATTAGATCAGTTCACTCTTTATTTATTTCAATGTGTAATCACGATGCACACCACAGTTTACCTTCTCAGCCTGGTTCCACACGGCTATGTCACCCAGATACTTTTCTGGACGGGTTGACAGATAAAGCTGGAAGGAGAATCCAAACACGTCGTAAACACAGCGGAGGAAGTCCAGACAACCCTTCATCTCTGACTCAATCTGTATTTAAAAAAAATTAATAATAATTAAAACATTAGACGTCATGGTACAGTGAATTTATCTGACCAACATCAAAAAACTAAAACCCTACCAAACGTTTTCCTTCCACTCAATTTTCCATTAATACATTTCATATGGCTGTCCCTGCCAGTTGGCTCTGATCCTCAAGAACATATTTTTAAAAAATGGTTAAAATATTAGTGATAAATACAGCAGTCCTTCAGAAACCGTGATCAAAATAAGCAAAACATGTAACCATTTATTTATTATAATTACTTTCTGCTTACAGCTAATAAAACCATTTGACTAATAAACTACTGTACAAATATGGATTAGTAAAAGGTAAGTTTAAAACCTACTTAAAGGTTCTTCTTTTCCCAAGGTACTTTAATCTCAAACAAGCCTCATTGGAATGCATATTCTAATTTAATGAATGTGACCCTACTAACAAAACATATATTACATACATGTTACAATAGCAAACTTTTAATAAGTATATTCGTTTTCAAATATAGTTACTATAGTGATGACAAGCCAGAGTGTAAATATACTACTGTCTTTAAATTTGGTGCAACAATGTTTCACAAACTGTAAATCACACTGCATTTCCTGTTTTTGCTTTTACTTCTTTTTGCTTAAGATGAACAACATTCTAATACTTGTTGGCATTGGAAAATATTTTGTTTACATAAATATCTGATTCTAACTAATGTAGATTAATAAATAATGATGCATATCGTAATGTATTAGAACACTACGATTGATTATGTGAGTATTTTGGCATTAAAATATGATAGCATGTTTGTAAGAGATGTTCAGAAATCTAATATTAAAACTAATACCCAGTGTATTTAGAATAAATGTCAGAACTAAAGGTTCAACCTGCATTTCTCATCGATAAAATATAATAGTTACAAAGGGGGGCTAATATCCCCCGTTCATGGCCTAATGGAGAGATTATGCCATGAAGTTTAGAGGACAGATATTTTGCAAACTTTTTTGATGATGCCATTTCACTAATTTATTCTGTTGCACACAATAAACTTGAAGGTTGGATTACAGATCTGACCTGATCCATCACGCAGAAAATGTGAGCATCATCCTGCTGGAAGCGCCGCACTCGGGTCAGACCAGTCAGAGTTCCTGACAGCTCGTTCCTGTGCAAGACCCCGAAATCTGCCAGCCTCAAAGGAAGCTCTCGCCACGAGCGAGGCCTGTGACTGAACATCAAGCTGTGGCAGACAAATCAGAAAGAAGCAAATCAAACTGTGCAACAAACCTCCGCTCGGTGTGAAAGGCTTTCATGTGCAAACCACCGGGAGATGCTCTAAATTTACCAGTGGCCGGGGCAGTTCATTGGTTTCAATGCAAAGATGTCATCTTCCACAGGGAATGAAAACATGTTTTCACTGTAGTGCTGCCAGTGGCCAGATGTCTCCCACAGCTTGCTGTTGTAGATGTTGGGGGAGGCGACTTCCTGAAAGCCTCTTCTCCAGTATTCGTCCTGGATAAACAAGAAAACCACATAAGGCTAAACGTTCCAGATGGACTGCACAGGTACTTCACTGAGAGGAAATGAGCCACAACTTTTGGCTTGAAACCCCGAGCCAATGCAACAAAAACAGTGTCTCATCCATTTTGTTTATCCATTTTGTCGCCCCGAAGAGAAACCTGTTACAGCCTGTAGATCCGTTTTGCTGCCAACAGTTGAAGGCCGGTGGAAAAGATTTCTGTGAACATGTGAAACTGTGAAAAACATAAAGGAGGTAGCGAGAGAAAGCACAGAGTCAGCTTTTCTGAATAATTATTTTTAGCAGAAAAAGAGCATATTATTCCACAAGCGACTGCCATCAGTCATGTGTATGAGCTTCATTTCCTTAAGAATTCCAACTAAATGTTCTGAAAACATGTATTTAAGGGAAATGCGAAATGCATAGTTTCAGAGTGAGAACTGGCTCGGGTGATGTGATAATGATCTTGCACCTATTCTGTGGAGCCTATGTGCGGTACTCTGGCATGGCCGGGCCCGTGGGAGTGTGCAGCCTGCTGTGAAAGCCTTAGAGATGTCAACTCAACTTTGCAGAGATGTCAGAGATCCCTGCAGAGCCAATAAAATCCACTAAAGTTGCTCTGGAGACCAAAGTTTCAATTACAAAGTTAGATGTTCTGCTGCAGACTGAGGAAACCTTCATGTTTCTGCGACGATTCAACTCCCTGGAATTTATTTACAGAGCCTTGAAAAAAAAAATATCCACACTCCTTAAACCTATCCACATTTTTCACACTCTACAAAATACAAATTTCAGGGATGAGTTTGCTATAAATAAGGCTAATAAGCCAACAAAGTAGTGAAAATTTGGCTTTTTTAAAAAATAAAAATGTGAAAAGTTTGGAGTTTTATTCAATCAAATTCACTCAAATACCCCAAAATAAAATCTTGTTAAACTGCCTGCCTTCATATGATTGCAAACTAAAAAGAAAACACTTTGTACTTTAGACTTTCATTTCTTACTAAAATAAAAAATTAAAATTGTATATTCTTTTCTCCCACGTCACAATTATATACTTCTTTGTGTTAATCTTCAATAAAAATCCTTTTGGTCTAATATGACAAAATGTAAAACAAAAAAAGGTATGAATACTCTGCAAGGCAAAGCACTAATTCCAATTTGCCATTCACTGAATAGATAAAAATAAATAAAAACTTTGCAAAGCTTTCATCACAGTCGAAAGTACCTGCAGCAATCAAGTTGGTGTGAAGACTTTCCCATTTCCAGAGGTAAATTTAAACTTATAAAACTGGCCACAAATATTCAGTTTGAAGTAGCAAAGTGGTCTGTATTGTAGTGAAGTGGCAGTCACCTCCAGCCCATTGGAAATGTTAAGTATAGCCTGAATCTCCTGAACTCAGACAGAGTGTGTTTCTGTGTTACAGCACCCCTGCAGTGCTTCAGTTTTAAAATGATATTTGCTGGCAACAGCAGAAGCAGAGATTTAAAAAAAAAAACTTTCATGTAAACTAGAGTCTGAGGATGTGAACAGAGCAACCTCACAGGGGACTGCAAAAGCTTTGAAAGGCAACGACTGTTTTGAAAGAAGCAACCGAAGTTGCTGATTGAACCCATCGTACCCTGATGAACTCTGTGAGCGTGTTGTAGATGTAGGCACCGCGTGGCATGAAGAAGCAGCTGCCGGGGCTGAGATCATGGAAGAAGAACAGCTCCTGATCCTGTGAGGGAGACAAAGGAAATTACTTTTTAATAACTTCTCATATGCAGGTATAAACCAATGAGAAACTCTTTCATACGCAGCAGGGAGCAATCCAATCATCACACATCAAGGTGACCTCCCAGCTGGAGAGTAGGGTCAACCATTCTTATTGAAGCGAGCAGGAATAAATCAAGCACGGTGATAACAATGACAAGGCCCTCTGATTTGATAAATTAGGCTCCCAGATGGAGACACCTTGCACCACTTCCATGTATTCTAACAGAGTGTCAGATTGTATTTTGGCACCTAGGATATGACAGGTTCTTAAAGATTAATATGAAAAGAAAAAACTCAGCTAGGCTTCTAATAGTCTACTAGTACATGAATGTTGTGCACAAGTCCCTAACTGAGTCTTTCTGGACTCTTAGGTACAGCCAAAATAACCATTTCATGCAGGCAATGCTCCAAAATCTCAATAAAATATTAATCTCTTTATATTCTCAACAGTTTTGCTAAGTAAAAAATATATTTCTGAACATCTGAATGCCTGTCAATACATGTCTACGTTTCATACTTTTTCTGAAAGCCAATTCATATTTTATCATAACTTTAAGCATTGATTGTGTTAAATTAATCAATGCTTAAATGTGACATCTCTTTTATTCACTGCAATGATGATGTGTTTGAAATTTTTTATGTATAAAATTAAAAGATCGCATGTTTTGGAGCCATCTATCCAGGTCACTATGACTACAATCAGAGCTTATTTACATTTTTAGTCTCTCCAGTCCAAAGAAAGTTTTGGAAAGCTGACGGTAATCTAATTCATTATGTTGAGAGATAATCTGGGTTCTGACAGAAAAAAACAACAAGAAACTGATCAGCCAAAGACAATGCTTTGCTCAAATCTTATTCTTCACTATGTTTCTCCATTTTTCAACTTCCTGCATCAAGTCCAGCATCACTTAGTCACTTTATTTAATAATAAAGCCAATTTTGAATCCAACATAAGGAACCACCATGATCTCCCACTGTTTGGGCCAGAACCGACAGCTGCAGTCTGTGAGTGAACTCAGGCAAAACAAAACTGCTGATGGAGCTGGAAAGGAGACTCTCCCTTCAGCAGGAGGTCCCAGAACTGCCTGAGAAGAAATGCAGGTCGGTTTCATGACAATAAAGAGCTCATCAGACCAAAAGTAGGGATTTCTTTGGTGGCTCTGGTGTTGAAAGCTGACAAATCAAAAGGTGAATTTATCAATTCCTCCCGCCTTTTCCGCTTTCCCTCTCAGATTGACATATTAAAAACAAACCTGTAAAGTTCCTATCCACAGACTTTCAAGAATCACATCAAATCTTCATAAAACTTAGACTATACTCAATTTAATAATGTTTTTAAATGTTCAGTTCCCTTGACATAAACATTTTCTTCTACAGCAGATATTGTAGACTAATTTATTTTAGTTCAAGAAAAAGAAAAAACACAAAGTAAATTAATCTTAGTTTTATCATCTTTAGCCAAAATATAAATATTTCTAATCCAAAGTAAACACAAATCTCCCTGCTTTGGATATGAAAGAAAAAACCCTCCTTTAGATGAACATTTCAGTTATAATACGTCTGATAGAGTAACTTAACTGTCATAAACCTATGTTTTTATAAAACAGAAGACCATCTGGAGGCTTTTTGAGTCGCTGTGATGCATTGCCCTAAATGAAAGCTGAGAAACGTGCCACTGAGCAAAATCTTTAGCCCAACATGAAAGCTTTTTACATTACATTGAAACTCACGTTTAATACGAGACTGTTATAATAACATGCTGACTGAGGAGCTGCCGTCTCCATCCTTCATGCAGAGTAACCAGATGGGGTGACTGGACAATTCACAGATGTCCTAAATATGCCAGGATGAATCAGCACAGCGCCCTCAGCTGGTTTATGACAGGAAGCAGATTTAGATATGAAGGGAACTGTATTGTCTGACTAACAGTAAACTAGCTGAGGTAAAGGAAAAAGGCTTACAGTAAATGTTTTTCTGTGAGATGTGGTTTAAAGTTCTTTGACACATCTACAAAAAAAAACCACAGACAAAGACTGCCATGTGAAGAAGATGCATCAGCAATTATGTTGGTAGTATAATTGCAGAGCGAGAATCATCTCTAATTTTAGGCCTCTACCTGCTGAGAGGGCTAAAACGCATCTGCATGTACTGACTCACTTTGCCAATCTTTCTGTGGTCTCTATTCTTGGCCTCCTCTTGAAAGCGTTCCCACTCCTTCAGCATCTTTGAGTCTGGGAAGGAAATCCCATAGATTCTCTGCAGAGTCTCCATGTCTGAGTGGCCCTCCCAGTAGGTGGAAGAGTTCTAATGACAGTGATAAAAAAATACACATATTTATCTGAAAAGTACTTCCATTTCAAAATAATGGTCTATTTTGTGTTGGTATATCGCTAAAATCCAAACATGTGGCTGCAGTATGACAACATGTGGACAGGTTATATAACTTTTAAAAAAAACCAACAACAACGACTATATACTAACTCTGCCATTTCCACTCACCTTGTATATCTTCATTGCCTTGATTTTCCCTGTGTGTCTGACATGAGGGCCTCTGCATAAGTCAATCAAGGGCCCACATCTGGAAAATATTCACCAGTTGTCATCAATGACTGCATAGATTCATGGATTTAAAATGACTAATTGTTTTTCTAGTTTGGAAAAAAGGACTTGCCTGTAGACTGTTGTAGTCGGGGTGGTAACTTTCTCATTCAGAATGCGACACTTGAATTTGTTGTACTGGAATGGAAAGAAAAAAGGCTTTTGATGAAAAACACTAAATTTAAAAAAAAAAAAAAAAAAAAAAAGGGTATTCAAAGTTTTTTGTGCCTAAATTGATATGTGTAGCCTAGATCTTCTAAGCCATATTTTCCCCTGAACTAGGCAGGGAGGAAACATCCACCCTAACTGACTACTTACTTTAAACATTTTTAGCAGTGTCTCTTTACTGATTTCAAGTCTCTCAAAAGGCTGTTTCTCTTTCACCACACTCTTGCACAAAGCCTCCAAGTCTCCAAACTCTGTGCTGGACACCGACCTGGAAACACCAAACACATCCAGGTCATTTACCCAGAGATCAAGTTCAGTACTGCTCTGACATTTCAGTCTATATCTATCAGCAGAGTGATCTTGTATTTGGACTCAGGTCAAATAATAGGGCTATAACGTTGTTCAATTGGCAACCAAGTTTAAAAATATACATTAAATGTTCAATGTGAACTTGGCAAAATGCAGATAGTTAAAGAGTACTTGCTTACTTCTGTCCATCTAGGAACATGTCGTAGTAGAAGCCATTCTCTATCGGGGGGCCATAACACAAACAGCCTCCGTAGAAACGCTCCATGGCTTCCCCCAGGATGTGAGCACTGGAGTGCCAGTACACCTAAAGGTAAAATGAAGATACATGGAGAGCCAGTTATAAAGGATATAAAAAGATAAATAAAGTTATAAAAAGATTTAAAGCAAATATCTAAAAAACAGATAATCGTAACCAGTCTGAGTAGGAACAGTACGTAAACATCTCTTTTACAGCAACACTCAAACTTGTTTCAGACAGAAACAGCTTTATTATTATTAAACCTCTTAATTTGCTAGTTTGGTTTCATCTCTTCACAAGAACTTCTCTCAGTGTGTCATTGAAATAAATTCTATGAACTGTTGTAATTCCTGCACATCAGATCCCTTTCATATAAAGCAGCTTTGATGATTGTTTCTTTTCAAAAAACATTATACATTTTTTATTGTTGAATTGTCCTTTCCAGTAGAATTGATTTAATTTTTTTTTTAAACTCTTTGGTAAACGTCTTGTGCTTAAGGTGTTTCTATCCCATTTCTCCCCTCCCCCAACATTAAAACCAATGTTCAAATCTGCTAGAGGTAGCTTTATATGTGAAAGCAAACTTAAATTTAAGGGCTAAACCTATGACCAATTGACAAATGAAAGCTGTTATTTGTCTACTTTTTAAATAGCATTTGTTGCTGCATAAACTACTGATTAAACAGTCCTGAAATGCAGAAAACTATTTACAAAATTAGATTTGTATAGACCTCAATTTTCTGCTTGTTTACAGCAGAGCAACCAATAAATGTATTGCTTAATTGAAAATCTGTTTAATTTCAATTGAATCTCTCCTGTTATCTGTTCTTATGAAATTTGAAAGAATGGTTTAGGTATTGTCACATTATTGTAAAGCAGAAAGTTAAAAAAATAAGGACGGAAGGTACATTTAATTGATTCGCCGCAGGACAAAGTTTTTTTTGCACTCACAGCTTGAGCATCTTCATTATCAAAGCGCAAGATCTCAAGAGAGCAGTCCTGCTCAAGAGGTCTGTCCAGATCCCAGAGCTCTCCATTAACACGAGAAATCACTGCACCGTCGGCCAGGCCTTGGCTGAAAGACAAAATACAGAACAACCTTAGAGAAGTCACATCCAAAATTACGTCATTGATTAAAAAAAAAAAAAAATTACCTGATATCAGAGGCTATCTGATACGGTGTAGTAACCCAAGACTTTCCTGGCACCTTTTGCCCATCTGTCAACTCAACAATAATGGGTTTACTTTCTGCAGCCTTCGTTGCCAACAAGGCATCACTCTCCTTCTTAAGCTCCTCGTAGAGGCTGAGGCGCTCGGTAACATATGGAGGCCAAGGATTCAGCTTCAGAAGGAATAAATGTAAACGAGAAAAGAAAAAACTGCAATCAGTGTCAAAAAACTGCCTGATATTAATTATATATATACAAGTTGGTAAGATAAAACTAATATCTTCATGGTTCAACTTGATTCCATTGGAGGGAAGAAGTTTATTCTAGATTTTACAGTAAATGGTTCTGTCCATTGGTACCGTTATCGCCTCCCACCTCGACTGTGGACATGATTTATTAATGGCATTCTCACATTTGTCCTTTTCTAAACTCAACAGGCATTGATGCCGAAGAGATAATATGTCTAACACTAAATAATATTCACTCACAAGTAAGC
>CAEGAE010003937.1:0-17939 GCA_903067095.1 Girardinus metallicus
GCCTTTAAATCTCGACTAAAAACCCACCTGTTTAGAGTTGTTTATGAAACATAATCATTTATGAATTTAATGAATGTTTTGATTGTGGATTCTGTTGCATAACTTTGTTTTTATGTTTATGATGTAAAGCACTTTGAAATGCCTTGTTGCTGAAATGTGCTATACAAATAAAATTTGATTTTGATTTTGATTTGACTGGAAGGTGGGGTGGGCATTTATTGTATCGCTTATCGTGATAAATTTCTTATAAGAAGTTTGATCTCCAATTAATCATGTCTTTAAAAAATCCAAACTTTGTCTGTACTATCAATATTGCTATTATTGCTATTTTCTCCACTGCTTGTTCCAGAAAGGTCCATCAATAAATACCAATGAATTTGAAAATATGATGAAAAACAGTTACTGTGTGCAGTTTATTGACATAAAATCGCACTAATTAATGAAGTGTAACACAAATGGATGTTTCTCAGGAGCAGTATTTGTATTTGTGGGTTGAGCGTTGCATTGTCATGCAGTCCCAGCCGCACAGGTACCTAAAAAAGTAATGAATTGTTTGTATCTTTACTGTTATTATCCCAACAGGGTAATAATAGTTTTGGGATTTTCATGATTTTATTGTGACTTTTTGCTTGTCTAATTCAGTTTTAGTTTTTAGTGGGTTTGCTAGGTTTTATTAGTGATTGCTAATAAAAAGGAGTTTAGGTTTTATTAATTGTAGTTTTAGCTCTTTTTATACTTTAATATTTAGGTGCAGAACTCAAAAAGGTAAATGTATTTTGATTATACATTTATCAAGTAATGAATACTCGGCTCAAAATAGCATCTTCAAAAAATGGATTCAATGACCGTCTCGCTCTCCCACATTTTGCGAGTCACCTGTCTACCCGTGTGTTATGTTGTTCATCTTCTTCTGTAACAAAATCAATTTTGTTGTGCTTCTGTTCGGTGACAATAAAGGCCGATTCTGAAGAAAAATGGGTGAGGACCAGGGTAAGGTTTTTAAATATTTTAATACTTTTCTTAAAAAAAAACCAAAACAAAAAAAACAAACAAAATAAACAACAACAACAAAGATGCTGTACTCCATTATATGAAGATGAATCTATTGACCTCAATGCCTCACTCACCAACATACCAACACATTGTTCTGGGTAAAATAAATCAAAGAAGACAAATAAAAACAGCAAAGGAGAAATAGTACACCTTGAAGATGCAAAGAAAGGAAAAAGGAGAAAAATAAATACAGAAAATGACAGAGCAGAAAACGCTCCTGGATATCCGAGCCAAACCTCAAGGGAACGGGAAAAGCTCCCGCTTCCAGATCGACACAATGGCACAAAATCCAAAACGCTGTCACTGCGGACGACGAGCGCGAGGTCAGAGTGATGAAGGATGAAAAGAAGAGAAGTCCATGAGAGACTATTGGAGCTGTGATGATCGTGGCAGGCGATATGGGCAAGACCCACTAAAAATATCCACATGAAGGGAAGAAAAAAAAAATAAATCAAAGAAATATTTAAAAAAAAAAATAAACAGACTAAAACACTTAAGTGCAGATTTATCTAGTAAGTACAAAATGATGGGACCTAGGCGTGTAAAACTCCTTTGAAGAAAGAGAAAACCTGTTGCATAACTTTCGATTTAAAAGGCTGGGAAGAAGGGGAGGGAGGGGAAGCAAAATTTTAAATAGCAATGATGACAGTCTTTAATATAAAGTGAAGAGACAATGCAATTTACATGTAAAAAACGTGAAACAACTTTCAGCACTCAATGGATTTGTTTTGGCATAGAGTTAAGAAAAAAAAAAAAAACACAAAAAAACTGAAAATGTGAGAATAAGACAGACGAAACAATCCTCTCAATAGAATCATAAAAAAAGGTTTTTTGTTTGTTTTTCTTCTTTACAGTAAAGTCTACAAAATCAAAACCATAGCTCAGAGATGAACACAGACACGAGCTTTGCTCTCCACAAACGATATCCCTCTCATATTCTTCAATGACTTATAATTTTTTGTCATATATAATATATATTTTTGTGTATCTATTTTTATATATATATATGTATATATATATATAATATGTATAATTTGTAGGGCGTGATTAGTTTACAGGCCGGAGCGCTAAGGCAAGGGACGCACTAACATGGTTGCTTCTTCCGTGGTCACTCCTGATTGTTGCGGAGGGGGAAGTGGAAGGTGAAAGGAGGTCTTATAAAAAAAAAAAAAAACAACAATAAAAACAACAATAAAAACAAAACCAAAAAAAAAAAAAAAAAAACACACTGTATCCTGAGAAAACAATAAGCTTCTAAATGATAGCTGACGAAAACCTTACAAACGTAACCACAAGAGTCCAGATTCCCCCAGTGAAAATCTGAGGGGAGAGGAGAAAAGCAAAAACAAAGCAGGCTGTTTTATTTGTTCTCCTGTTAGCTAAAGTCCCCCAGAGACTAAAAATTAAAAAAAAAAAAAAGAAAGAAAGAAATTGCTCCAGTTTATAATTTAACATAATGAAGGAGATTCAATTTCGATTCGCTCCTAAAATTTTCAGACTGCTTATCCCGTCGTCCTTGGAGATCAATAAGTAACCAATGAACATCAAGCAGGAAACCCGGGGTGGAGAAAAGCCATTTCTCTAATCACAACAAGCTAAAGGGGCGGAGAGGTTTCTGCTAGGTCCGGTCGGTGATGTGGGTTTGTGTCGTCGGCGGCAACCATGTATCTCAGAGCTCTGTTTCTCATGACGCTTGTACATTTGCAAACATAACTTATCAAGTCCTCGTCTCGTGCTCTTTTTTCGTTTGTTTTTTTTTTTTCTTTTTTTTTTTCAGAAAAGACTCTCCTCGAAAATCGCCATCAGGTCGCTCTGGAAATTGATGTCGATGTTGTCCGCCATCTGCAGAGAAAACCGAAAAGGTAAAAGGATGATAAAACGCAATTTAAAGCAAAAAAAATGTGAGAAACAAGCAAGCAAAAAAAAAAACAAAAAAAAAACAAAGCAATAACAAAACAAAAAAAAAAAAAAGTGCGTACGGCCTCTCGGAAGCGCCGCTCCCGTTCGCGGAGGCGCTCCCGGTCCCTCTGCTGGTCCAGAGCGCTGTGTGCTGCAGCTGCCGTGGGCGGAGGGGGCGGCGCTTGTTGCTTGGCGGGAGCCGGGGGCGGCTGAGGGGAGTGAGTGGGCGGAGAGGAGACAGGGGGAGGGGTCGGAGCGAGGGGCGACTGTCGCCCACGGCGACCGTGCTCCGTTGTGTCGTCGTCGTCGCGGCTGTGACACGGAAACAAGAAGCAGCGGTATGTTTTCATTTTATCACGTTAACGTTTGTACCTGGTACCACTGATGCTGATGTAGGCCTTTTCAAAACGATACAATATTAAGCCACGCAACACAAAAAAAGGTTTTGTAAGGGAATGAAAACTTTTTGCGTGGGAATGCAAAAAAATTCGTGAGGTGAATTCAAAAGAAAAAAAATTTCCTCACCTCCCGTAGGGGGCGCTTTTTTTTTTTTTTTTTTGCCAATTCTGAGTCGTTTCTTCACCATTCGGAGGGAGCTGCTATCTGTGCACTCATCTCCGTATGTCCCTCCTACTTACCGTAGCATCTCCTGCACTCTCTTGGCCTGCTCTGCCTGGGCTTTCAGCTGTCTCTCCCGCTCCTCCTTCTCCATGGCGACGCGCTTGTAACGCTCGAAGCTGTCGCTGGACGAGCGCAGCGATGACGTCGGCGCAGACTGGGAGCGCTGAGCCAGGCTGGCCCAGGAGCCCATGTTCTTTAGTTTCACATCCTGGGACAGAAACACAGCAAGATTGTTGGGAAATAGAGACGGTTCTATTGGGTGTGGCACCATTTTATTGATTTATTTTGTATTTTTGTGCGCACCGGTGTCTTTTTGGGTGCGATGGGGGTCTTGGGTTCTTGCTTGATTTTGTTCTCCGGTTGGGAGGCGGGTGGCGACGGGGAGTTAGGGAGGCGGGAAATGGGACGAGAACCATCCAGCGGCTTCATCTCCAAACCTAAACACACATTTAGGGAGAAATGAGAAACCAGAGCAACGCCAACTCTTGCAAACTCAAATCTAATTTTTTATGGGTTTTTCCTTCATAAATTTCCAGATATTTAAGAGTATAAACATTTTAGTTACATTTTAGCACCTTTATAGTCCACTTTATTTGAAACACAGTGGCTATGTTTGTCTTCAGATTAGGACTGCAACTAACTAATCATTTTCGTAATCGATTATTCTATAATATGACGATTAATCAATTAATCGCATAAAAAAAATTTGGCAATTTTTTTTTCCTTTAACCACATAGGCCGACTTTTTTAATACATTATAAATACATTAAAATATGCAAACAAACAATTCATTTCCCTTTTTAAATAATAATAATAAAAAAAAATAAAAATTTTATTGCCTAAAATGCAACAATTTGAATTTGAAACAGAGGAAAGTAAAACTATGCCACTCGAGGAGTTTTGGGGAAAACATACTTACAGATGAAAAATTTTTAACATCTTGAAAGCAAAATGTAAAAAATTTTATGTTTTGTACAATTTTGGCTCAATTACTGCTCTATGTTGCTTTTACAGCAACTTTTTTTAGTCTGTACAATCCAGACAACGATTAATCAATTACTAAATTAGTCGATTAATCTGTTTAATCAATGCAGGCCTACTCCAGATTTGAGTACTAAAGGGATATTGCACTTTTTTTTAAGTGTTTGGACTCAGATCGGCTTCATTTTGAAATCTATAAAACTTAAACATTTAAAATTTTCTCCGGATTTGACCAGTCTTACAGAAACGCTGTTTTATCCTTTCTTAGCAGAGGATAAACGTTTCACTCACTGTGTTTGCTGTCATGTTTGTGTGCGTCTTGGCGGATTGCAGGGCTGAAAGGTGACGAAGGTAGACCTGGAGACTGCGAAGGCTTCTCCTCTTTAACTCCCACCATGTTGGACCTCTGCTCCTACGCCAAGCCGAATCACACAGAACTCAGTGCAGTCGCCACACATCGATACAGTGACATAACGTTCCCGATTCGCTTACATGCTTCTTGGTCTGTAAAGGTGACTGCTGTCCCATTGGATGAAACTGAGGCATTTGAGGCGAATGCATCATTAGAGGCGAGGGGCTTTCACGCAGGCAGCCTGAAGCACAAGCAACAAGAAGTTCAGTTTATCTACAGCTGAGCTCTTTAGCACCACCGTATGGATGCATACCGGAATGACAACTGTCTTTCAAAGCATAATTGTTACCCCAGGGCCGTCAAAAAGCGAAAGATCTGTGTATTTTAAGCAACATTTACACTGAACTTTAACAAAAAAAACAAACAAAAGCAACAACACTAAACAAAAAAAAAACATACAGCTACTAAATGTAAAAATCCAAACATATGTATCGTATTAGAGTCAAGGTCCTGAAGTTGTTAAGAGCTGTGGAACTTTCCAGCTCGTCTCCAATCTGTTCTGTCACAACGTTGGTAGTTTTCAGCTGTTTCAACAAGTTAAAATAAAATAAAATAAAACTTCAACCACGTAAAATGTCAGAAAAAGAAAATATTTAAGAAGGAAACCAAGTAACTTGCGAAAAACATTAAAGCTCAGTACGAAAACGTCAATATTGACCTTTATCAACTAACATTAAGTAACTATGTTACCTTTAGTTGTTATGAAAATGATATATATATATATAG
Organism: Girardinus metallicus; assembly: GCA_903067095.1. Taxonomy (NCBI): domain Eukaryota; kingdom Metazoa; phylum Chordata; class Actinopteri; order Cyprinodontiformes; family Poeciliidae; genus Girardinus; species Girardinus metallicus. The sequence goes on from CAEGAE010003937.1 coordinate 5,693, forward strand.
CATTCAAATATGTCAATTCAAATATGAATTGACAGAAATTTTACTTTGAAATTTAACGCCTTGAAATTGGGCGTCCGTCTCTTTAAGAAGCTCCTGCTCTTTCTGAAACTCCACTTTTAGAAAGTCCTCCCAACATGGCTCCTCTATTAACCCTTTAGCAAAGTTTTTACCAGCATTTCACTGAGAAATGGTTTGTAGGTCAGTAGCTCCGCATTTCCACCAGGTGTTTGCTAATTGCTGCTGGCTAGTCTGAAGGAGCTGGGAAGTGGAGTTGTTCTGTTCTGTGATGTGGAAACCTAGAAACTGCAGCTCTGAGGAGGAGCTTCATCCTCAAAGGCGGAGCTAGGCCCACCCAGGTGTTATGAACAGTTGAGCGGTTGCCACGGAAGATTAAAGGATTTCTCTAACTTCATGAAAGAATCAAAGCAACACTCCAGGTATGTTTTTGATGAGGGAATAACACTATGAGCTCAAAAATACTGCCCCTTTAATGTTCTCTGAGCAGGAGGCTGTTGAAAGTGAGAATTTGTTCTCAATCAACTTACCTGGTTAAATAAAAGTTTAACAAAATAAAAAGAAAACAACGTGTTTAATGTGGTACCTTTAGTTGAGAAGGCCTCTGCTGTGTTGTGTGGGGACGGCTGCTGCTGATGCTGGAGCTGCTGGACCTTCTGCTGCAGGACGGCGCCCTTCAGCTGCTGGGATGCCGCCGTCTGGGAATTCGGGAACAGCTGGGGAACGTGAGCCGGGACGTGTCTCTGCGTCTGGGTGGGCGGTGCCGCCGTCAAGCCCTGCGTGTGTATTGATTGCAGGAGCTGGGAAGCGGCCTGCCCGGGCGAGTGTGTGTGCAGCGGCTGCAGCTGCAGCGGCGGCTGCTGCTGCGGCGGCATGGTGGACCGGGGCTGCAGCGACTGCAGCAGGCTATGAACCTGGCTGAGCGGTGGCGTCTCGGAGCTGTTCGGCACGGGCTCTTCGTCGTCCTCCAGCAACGCCTGAGGAGGTTGAGCCGAAAGGGTACCCAGGATGCCGTGCGACGGCGGCGACGGGACGCGTGGGCGGAGGACTGGCTGTGGGAGGCTCAAGGGAAGTGTGGGTTGGAGCTGCGCGGGGGCGGAGGGTGGCGGAGGAGGCAGGGTAGGCAGCAAGGATGGAGGAGGCTGTGGCGGTTTGGGCGGAAGAGGCGCGGCGCGGTTGCTAGGTCTGGATGGTTGCCGGGGGAGGGCGTTGTGGATGGCTGCAAACATGGAAGACAAAGAAAGAGGGAAGAACCTTTAAAGCGTAATTCGACATTCTATTAAAAACGAAGCAACGTGTGGAAATTAGGGTTTCGACTCAGACTGGACGATACGGCAGAGGAACATATTGTATTTTATGAAAAAAATCAAGGCAACATTCCAGGCATGTTTTTGATGATGGAATAAAATTACAACATGATGCAAACTCAAAAAAGTTGAATTTACTTAAAACTTCCCCTTTAAAGAATAATTTAGGCTGATATGTGGATATGCTGAAGCCGCAGCTTTGAAATACCAACCTGGCGAAGGAACGATGGGATGCTGGTTTAGGAAGGGATGCGTGTCGGTCGGAGTCTGGTTGATGGGTGCGTTTGCATTCAACAGGCCCGGGGGCAACGCTGTCCCGGCGGTGTTAACGGCGGCACCGGACTCTGCGTTTGACTCGGTCAGGTGGGAATTCATGAAATGTGCCAGAGGGTCGAATCCCGAGGACAGCAGCTGAGACGAGTCCAGCGGCTGGACCGTGGGAGCAGATACAAACGGGGGCTTGGACTGGAACAGCTGGGGTTGTGTTTGAGGCGCCGGGGCGACTGGGAGCATCCCACTGGGAGGAAGAGGAGGAGGAAGCAGCTGGTGGTTTCCTCTCTTGGAGTCCTTGTTGGGTAACGTCTTCTTCTGTTGCTTGGGAACCAGCCCTGTAGACACGAGACAAATGAGATTCAGGGGAGGACAAAAGACAACATTTGCAGGCGGAATACTTCAGGGTGCCAATCAGTAAAAACACATAAGTGAAGTAACGACACTACCATTCTCAGAGTCCTCGCTGTCTGAGGAGTCACTGCTGCCTGAAGATGAAGATTCTGTCTTTATCTTGGTCATTTCCAGAGATTTCTCTACTGCAACAAAAGCCATCAAACTTTTACAACTTCAGCAAAACCAGACAAGTATCTAATATTCATATTAGATTGGCACAAGCACAACAAAATCTAAATTGAACTGTGTTTAAATAATCCGTACAGAACAAAATAATTCAGAATTCAGCGGTGTAAGTATTGTAGATTTTGAATCGGAGTCGATCAAATACAGTTCAGTTTTAACTAATAAATGTAAAGTGAACGCCGTACTGTGCGAAATGAACCAAACCGGTTGGAAAAACCTGTTCCCCTCCTCGCCTGTGGAGGCGCTGCACCGAGAACCACTGAGGGAAGCAATACTGAGCGCAACTTCTTTCCTCACAAAATGTAAACAAAAATGGCGAGGCGTCAGATTTTAGTGGTGATAGGATTTTGGTTTGTCATAGGCAAAAGACCATAAGCCACTTGATAATCAATTTTATCAATTATTTTTGTTTTTGAAGATTTTATTTTAGAAAATTGTGGATGGTTTTCACCACTGCCTTCATTCAGAGTGATGCCAGCACACTGTGGGCCGCCATCTTGTTTGACAAGCTTGTTTTTCAATTTCTAATAATTTGGACTTTGAACAGACAGAAGCGATGACTGAAATAAAAGCCACTTTTTTGAAAATATTTTCTGGCATTTGTCATTTCTTTTTAAGAAAGTGAGAAAAAAAAATCCAGATTAAAAAAAAAAAAAAGGAAATCGAATGCTTATTTTTAGAACATATCGCCCAGACAAACTCTTGATAACATAGTTAATGCTGACTGTGCCCACAGAACGGGTTTCTGATGTCCATCTTTTTCAACCAGAACTTCGTTCAAAATCCCACCTGATGGTTTCTTCTTCTTCTTGAGGCAGCTAGACACGTATTTCTCCAGCTCCCTCAGCGTAGACGGCTTCAGGGTCTCAAAGTCGATCTCGATCTCATCGGGGTTCGAGTTTTTCAGCGACGGCTCCCTCGTCTGGATTATGTGCACGACTCGGCCGAGCTTGTCGCCTGGCAGTTTGTTGATGTCCAGGCTCAGCTGGCGCTTCTCCTCGTACGACATCGGCTTGCAAGAGCCAAGATCTGAAGAAGAACAAAAAAAAAAAAAACATTGCTGAGGTTTACACTGGGTCTTTGATTAACCACAAATAAAAATTCACATATTTGATGTTCATTTTAAAATGTAAAAAAAAAATACTTTAGATATAAATTTATACAAGCTTGTTACGTGAAACTGGATGGGACAATGGGATAGAAATGAGTCTGGAAATGTAAATATTTGTACAAAGTCACATTCTGGATGTTTCCAGAAGCAGTCATGCTGTGCCTCTGCTCCGTATTAAACACACCGATGTCGTCCTCCGCTTCCAGAGAAGCTGAAGGCAGAAGAGCGATGGGTCCTGACGGAGGGGGCGGAGCTGGCCGGCTGTTTTTGACGTCCTCCTTCTTACTGCGATGGACAAATGATTGATTTAGTCCCACTTCAAGCAGAGACATCGTGACTGAATTCTGCAAAGGAAAACGTACCTGGGCTTCTTCTTCTTCTCCTTTATAGTGACGGGATCTTTACTCTTGCTTTTCTTAGAAGTCTGAAGCATCGCGGGAGGAGAGGTTTCTGCGGGTTCCTCAGCTTCCTGCTTCTTTTTATGCTTTTCCTTCTTCTTCTCCTTCTTGTCTCTCTCTTTCTTCTTGGGCTTGCTGGTCGGTGGCTGGGAGAGCGCCGCCAGCTGCTCATGGACAGCTTTAAGCTAGGAGGTTCAAAAACACACGTATTAGGTTAGAAAACACAAGATGTGAATAATTCCCTCTGTGTTTGGGTAAAACCAGCCTCCATCTTCTAACCCAGGGATGACCAAAGAATGTGCCTGACTGAATTCAACTGAGTTCCTTTTTTTTTTTTTTATGATGACATTTGTTGTGAACTGTTGGAATATAAATGAATTGAAGTGATATGAATTCAGGAACACCAAGGTTGCAAAATGTTTGGACAGCACCGCTCTGACCTGCTCCTGTAGCTCGGCCAGTCGCTGTTGTCGTTCCTGTTCCGAGTCTCCTCTGGACGACTCGGAGTCGGTGGAACTCGAGCTCTCGTCTTCCGACGCGGCAGACGGAGGAGGGGCTTGTCGAGTGGGGGAGATGGAGAGGAGGGCCGACGAAGGCGTGGGGACCGGGATGGGCCCTTCGGACTCGTCTGGCATTTTGGCGAAGCGCATCTCGAACACGTCCTGTTGGTGGAGGACAGCAGCAGAAACTGTCAGGTCAAAAAGTTTCCCACTTCAAGACACCTCGTCTCAGACGGACTGAGGACGTTTTGTTTATTATGAATCCTAAAGTGTTAACGTGATTTTAGTTCAGAAGAGACGCACCGATCTGATGTGAATATCTGTATCGGTCCAGATACTGAAACACATTCTAGATCTCGGTGACAATGTGCCTGATCCAAACGGGTTCAGTTTAACTCTATGCTTTGTGCTCTGAGCAACATTTACATTACATTTAGATTTTCTAACTGCACGTTCTGAACCATTTGAATGAAGGTTTGTTGCAGTTTATTTTTACATGTTTGACCAAGACATTCAACCCATCATTTTAAGTTTCTTTATTATTCATTTTACATGGGCTGTTCTACTCCTATTCGCACTGACTAAACAAATTAAAGTTGTGTTGTTTTTACATGTTTGACGGCGCTTGTGAAACTACTGGTGTACTGATGGAGAGTTAATAAATAACTTTGTAATGTTCCTTTTTATTTTTGTTTCAATTTAAGTACATTCAGCGCTTTTTCTCTGTGTCGGACTGACTGATACTAAAACTCAGATATCGGTATTGGAAGCTTAAAAAAAGTGGATCGGTACAGATCTGTAAAGAAATGAAAACTAAACTGAAACATTAAACGTTCTAATAAATGACCGTCCTGTTTTCTCCTGTGGCCATCCCGCTTGCTTCCACAAGGTGGCGTTAACGCATCAGATTGTAGCAGATTGCTGCTACATTGTGCTTTGAACTAAAATGTTATGGATTCGTGAAAAAAACAACACACACAAAAAAACGCAAGCTTCCACAAACATCTACGCAGGAATTCTTGAAAATAAAAATGAAACCCGGTGAAGAAACGAGGTGAAGTCAGTGCAGCGCAAGTAAAGAGGGACGGGGAAATTGGGTTGCAAACAGAACCAGAGGATTTTCAGCTTGAGTGGGCCGACCAGTGACAGGAAACTCTTAAATAATTTTTTTTTATTTTATGTTTTTATATTTCTTCTTTTATGTTTAACATAGGTTAAGACAGTATTCCTACAAAGTGCTGTGTGGAGAGAGTGTGTTCCCTTTTTGGGCAACTACATCAAAACAAACATGGCGGACAGACCATCTACTTACCATCTAATGAGGAATAACACCATTTTAAGGCTTAATGGTTTGAAGTTGAGACTTTTTTTTTTTTTTAAGTGAACCGCAGCAGAGTGCAGGTGAGACAGAAAAACCCCCCAACACGAGTCGTTTGTCTCTTGGATGTGTTTAAAGTTCAAGTTAGACCGATCGTCTGCTACAGTTTCCTGTTATTGTGTTAGTTTGTGTATCCTTGCATGGAAACCCAAAATAAATTTCTACGTCCCGCTTTAATAACATTTATTATTGTAGACAATGTGCATGTCATACAAATTCAACAAGCAACATTCTAAAATAAAACATACACCAAATAAATATGTCTTCTTTTCTTTGGAGTTGAACTCCTGCCCGAGACTTATTACTTGTTTATTTCCAGGTAAGCCTCATAATTTTTGACAATTTGAGTCTCTAGGATTTTTATTTTTAAATACACATTGCACTGAAATGCACATATTTATTTGTGTCACGCTGCAATGGTGGTTTTCACATACAAGTCACTTTTTAAAGAGCAAAGTTTTGTGTACATTTTATCTTGTGGGACAGAAAAATGAATTCACTTTGTAAACAGAAAACAGACTGAAATAAAAAACGGTTTTAAACAGGAAAAGACAAACGTGTAGAATACCTTGATTATTTTAAAAATGATTCCGTTTCAAAAAGGTAATCCGGAAATAATGCGAACAGAACATTTTTTCCCGTAAAATCCCAAATAGCAGCACATCAGAAGTTGTGTTTGTCTGGAGTCTTTCAGATTTTTTTATTTTTTAAAATCAGATGAGTACTTTCATAATGCCAGATTGGTTTCGCTCCCCTGCATGAGGCTGCATTTACCTGTAATTTACGCGCCATGGAAACAACGTCGTGATCTGGAGGATTGTACTTGTAACAGTTGGAGAACATCAACCGGACGTCTGCAGCGAACTCCTCGGCGTCTCTGTACTGCCTGTTATCCAGCTTTTTCTGAAGGAGACAAAAACCATTTAAAATGATCAAACAATTTACGATAAAACATTTAAAAATATCATTTGATTCAAATTAATATATAAATAAGATTATGAGTCAACAGAAATTCACACAGTCCAACATTAAAACTATCAACTTTTCCCGTTTTAGGTCATTTAGAAATATTTATACAAACTCAAATTCTTTTTCTAGATAATCATTCTGGATTAAAATGAGATTAAATACAAATCATGCAATTAACTTAAAATATTCTATTGAGTCCCACCAATAGAATCAACCAATCAGAAAGCTGCAAAGCCTTGACATCATTGCTGGGCTTTAACAAATTATTTAAAGGGGTACATAATCTCTAAATTTGAAAAATATTTTAAAAACATATTCTAGTCGTTGACAAATAGAAATAATTTTGGTTCTCCTCACACACCTGTGTGTTTTAATGTCAGACAATACCTGCGTTTCCATTCAAATTATTCAGTATAGTTGCGCAAAGAAATTTGCTTAATGGAAACATGACAATTTAGAAAAAACTTTTTCGATAAGTGTTTTGCGCTAGAATGAGGTGGTTTTTCAGCTGTGATGACATTAACGAATGTTGCAAAACCTGCAATGGAAACAGTTTTTTCACATCACACGAGTCATGTGATCAACAACCGGATGTTTCTACTGGAGGAAACAAAAAAAGAAGATGACAGGAAGTGGTAGGAGTATGATGACGCTATGTATTCGTTCACGACATTAGCAAAATATCAACAAAGTTCTGCACACATTTGTAATGGAAAAGCAGCTAAAGATAATGTCTTTTTTATACAGTGTGTAAATATCTGGATTAAACTGTACAAAGCTCATTCACGCTATCCTAAAAAGTTGTTGCACAAGTAACCCTAGACTTTTAAAACAATAATAAAAAGAGGTCACCTTGATGGTGCTGAGATCCATCGGGTGCTTGATGATGTCGTGGTAGTCGTGCAGGCCCAGAGCTTTGGCGTCGACAGGTTTGTGAAAAGGCCAGGCGTACGCCATGTGCTTCTTGGACAGCATCTCTCTAACGAGTCGTGCGCAGAAGCGGAGCTGATCCTGGCGCTTGGATGTCGCCGTGGCGCCCATCTCCAGGCCTCCGCCCATGTGATGCTGGGAGTCCGGCTGCAACGAGTCCCGTTTGGGCTGCTTCAACGGGCGGACGCTGTCTCGGCGAGGCCGGGTCACGTCAGACACCGGGGGCGACTCGCTTAGCTGGTCGTTGGCGGTGGGGGTGGTGGTGTCCGCTTTCCTCTTCTGACTTTTCTTTTGCTGTTGACGTGGAGTTGGAGTTTTCCGTCAGAACAGAAATATTTGGATGCGTGTAACACAACGAAATGTGGAGTCATTGGTTACCTTGATGAGGGCCGGGGAGCTCTGCAGCACCGGCGGAGGATGGAGGCCTGGGTGCGTCATGGCTGGAGGGGGGACAGACGTCATGCCTTGGGCGAGGACGTCCGGGGTGGAGAGGGAGAACTGTGAAGCGTGGTTTGTGGGTGTGGGAGGGACCCGTGGAGGCTGTGTCTGGAGTTGGGAGAGGGCTAAAGGCTGGGATATAGGCTGGGCTAAAGTCTGGGGTACGGTTTGGGGTAATGGTTGAGATAAGGAATGGATTAAGGGTTGGATTAAGGGTTGGATTAAGGGCTGGGTTAAGGGCTGGGTTAAGGGCTGGGTTAAGGGCTGGGTTAAGGGCTGGGTTAAGGGCTGGGTTAAGGGCTGGATTAAGGGCTGGGTTAAGGGCTGGGTTAAGGGCTGGGTTAAGGGCTGGGTTAAGGGCTGGACAAGGGGCTGAGGTAAAGGTTGGGTTAAGGAGAGGGTTGGTGTGCCACGGGTGTGTGGAGTGGTTGAGGGCGATGAAAAGCCTCTCGTATGCGGGGTCGTTGACGGAGACGATGACTCTTGGCCTGAATCCGACATAGTCATCAGAGCTGGAACGAAGGATTGATGTGTGAGGGCAAGAGGGAAGAGAAATACCAAATGGAGTGCTGTTTTCAGGGTTCCTACATCTTAAGGCAAGTTAAATTCAAGACTTTTTAATGCCACTTAGATAATATTTAAGACAAATTTCACAGTATACACAATTGGAAAAAAAAATTTCCTAAAAGGCTTCCCCAAGAAAACTCGCTAAGCCAGGTGGTTGGGGCGCTCGGCAGTCATTCATTCAGCGAGCCGTTGTGTTTTTGAGTTTAATTTTTTTTAAAGTTGACAGGAAATTTAAAAATATCACTTGATAATTACGTGTTATTGAAACATTATTGCCTGAACACCACCTACAAAATCTTAAAAAAACGCAAACATTTTAAAAAGACTCAAATAAATAAACAATGCTAAGCCTGGTGGGGGTACAAGTAAAGCCTGGAAGCCTGCCAGGCTTATAATACACTGGGGGAAACCCTGTCATTGTTTTTTTAACATAGGGCTGGACAATTTGGCTGAAAAACATAGCACGAAATAAACATTTAATCAGTCAATAGATAACTACTGATTAGCTTTTTTATTTAAATATTTGGAATACACCCTAGTGAAGACCCGCCTCCTGGACCTGATTGTTGATGTTTCTAGTTGCCACTGGGAGCAATGTGAGAAGGCAGAGGAGCTTGATTTTTCACAGATTATCTGTTTCATACCATATCATCACAAATTAGGGTCGGTTTCAACAAATATGTAAAAATACTCTTTTATAAAAGTGACATACTGAAGCTTTAAGGCCTTATTGTTAGATCGATGAATTCAATGCCTGTCGAGACTTTTAAGGAGCAGTGGGAACCCTGTGTTTTACACATGTAAGACAAATGACATCATTTCAAATAACAGGAAATTACAGACCTGAAAAGCTTCAAACAAACACAACCTGATATAATCATTTGAATTTTGTTCCACAAAGGCAAGTTTAAGCCTGTATGTGTCCTGACAAGCTTAACGAGTCAGGTTAGCACCATTTACACATCAATGAAAACAAGTCTTCTCAGCTGCTTTCCACATTACATCTGCCAGAAATCAGATGTTTGTGATTAAACGTGTATTTGAAGATAAATCTACTCACAGGGCTCTCGCCTCCCTACACGACGACCCTTAGTGACCACGGCGACCTCCGCCTCTTCCTGCGGCATCTCTGTGATCTTCTGCAGGAAGAGCTTTTCCAAAGCCTCGGCCATAAGGACGATATCATCCCCAGGCTGAAGAAGTGAGAGATGATATGAAAACCAGAGAGCACTTCAGACTGAAAGCATACTTTTACAATGCAATCCAAACACGTGCATTGAGATTTGGGGTTGGGATGCGACAAAAAGTTTAAAAATGGAACAATTTTGCAATATATTGTGTGGTGCACAAACTTATTCTTAAAAAATTTTTTTTTAAAACTTTGCTCATAACAGATGAACTAAAGCCCTGTTTTTCTGTAATGTTGTAAAGAAGAACACAAAGCGGTTCTCGTGAAGGTCAAGTGTGATTTCAGCGTGTGATCTCAGCTAACCTTGTTGTAGATGTAGCAGTTTGTGAACATTGTGTTGAAGTCTTGGATACACTCCTGGGCATTCCAGTAGTAGTTGTTCTCCAGACGTTTCTTTATGGTGCCCATGTCCATAGGACTCCTTATTATCTTGTAGTAGTCCTTTGGGGGAGGGGAGGGAGAAAAGTAATGAAATTGACAACTCTGTGTAAAGGTGGACTGAAGAATTCCCAATTAAATTACAATTAAAAACTGTCCATATTATCAGGATTGTTACCGTTACTATTTTCTCCACTGTATGTTCAATAGGAGTAGCAATAAATTTGAACGTATGATTAAATGCAGTTTCTCTGTGCAGTTTTGCGGTACAAATTATATTTCTTAATGTGACCAGTGTCCTAAAGAAGGGAATGCTCCTCAAGAGCAGTATTTGTGTTTGTGGGGTTATAATTGCTGTAACACAGTCGCAGCCACACAGTAACCTACATAAAAAAGTAGTAATAAATTGTAGACAAAACACTTTTATTGTTATTAAAAAAGTACCACAAAATATGATAAAACTGAGTCCATATTGCCTCGTTTATAAACCGATCAATTAAACTAATCATCAACTAAAATTAAAAGCTTCCACTATATATTTTCACACTGAATAATCCAATATAAAAACCCAACTACTACAGGAACAAAAACAATATCAAAGTAGTCATATTTATACCAACAAACTAATCTGTTTTCAGCTAATTATTTAAGCATTAACTTACTTTAATCTTTCAATTCTGATTTGTTTACGAGTAGAAGCCATCTATTTGCACGGCTGTGTGGTGTTCGCATGTAAAATAAACTTGGCAACACTGGCTATACGTCTCGACTTCAGGTACGTATAAAAAATAAAGAAAACACGACTCACAGGCAAATTAAGTTTCACTGCGTCTACAGGTGCTTGGAAGGGCCATGCAAACTGGTGTTTCCATAATGTCTTCAACACCACTTTAAGCAGGTACTGAAAAGAGCACAGACAAAACAAAAAGAAAATTATTGGTTCGAGGGGAACCGCAGGCTAATGGGGACACTCTGAAGTGAGGCTACCTGGAGCTGGTTGGTCTGTCGTTTGGGTCTGGAAGGGTTCCATGTTTCTGGAGGAGGGGGGTTGAAGGGGAGAGGAGGCGTGGCGGGAGGGAGGTGCTGGCTGCTGCCCGCCTCCAGTCCGTCTCCCATCACAGCAGAGGGTTGCAGTGACCGAGCAGACAGGTGAGATGGGTTGGACCTGGCAGGGGCAGGTTGTAGTGGGGGGAACCCCCTCAGGCCATTACATTCCTCCTTTGACCCTCTGAAAGGACGATTGTGAAACAACAATCAAGGGCACTGCAGTTGACGGAAAGACGCAAAACTAACAGAAAGCCAACGCTTGAGCAGATATTTTAATAATTTACTGCTGGTTTTCTGCTCAAACCTTAAAGGCTTCTGGGTGCGGCTGAAACAAAAAGACTCAACTTTCTGAGGAAAACGTAACAACTTAGAGCTAGAAACTGCAGCTAACTTTGTCTATATGTACTTTGTGTTTTATCACTTAACAAGGCTAAAGAAAATGACAAAATAAAAGCTGTGAACTTCTTAAACTTCACTAAAAAGTGCTGACTGTAAGTAGAGATGCACCAATCCAATATCAATATCTATATCAATACAGATATCAAAATAAAATCTATTTTGGGTTTTGGTGACAATATGCCCAGTCCAGAAGGGCCGATCTATACAATCTAATTCTATGCTTTATGCTCTGAGCGACGCCATGCTTTATTATTCATTTTACAGTACATTTATAATTTATAATTACACTTTTTGAACCATTTGAAAGAAGGTTTGTTGCAGTTTATTTTTTACCTGTGGCTGTTGTCAGTTTTAGTTTATTATATATTTTAGATTGGCTGTTCTTCTCCTAATTGCACTAATTGAGTGAACATATTAAAGTTATGTTTTTATATGTTTGATCATGCTTGCGAATCTGTTTGTGTATTTAAGTGTGCTATACTGGCGCAGAGCTAGCAAATGAATTTTTAATTTGGTACATGTACAGTGGGGAAAAAAGTATTAGGTCAGTCACCAATTGTGCAGGTTCTCCCACTTAAAAAGATGAGAGAGGCCTGTAATTGACATCATAGGTAGACCTCAACTATGAGAAACAAAATGAGAAAAAAAAATTCAGAAAATCACATTGTCTGATTTTTAAAGAATTTATTTGCAAATAAGGGTGGAAAATAAGTATTTGGTCAATAACAAAAGTTCATCTCAATACTTTGTAATATATCCTTTGTTGGCA
>CAEGAE010003938.1:0-56274 GCA_903067095.1 Girardinus metallicus
GCAGCTTGGATACGGAAGTCAATGGAATAGTCCGCTACTGACTTCTGTCCTTGTTTAATCTTTAACAGATCTCTAGAGCTTAACACTTTGTCAGTCTCCTGGTTAAAGGTTTGTTTAAACTCGGACAGAAATTGATCGAATGTGCAGTCGTAGTTTGTGGAAGAAGAAAATCTCACCTCCGCCCAATCCAAAGCTCGTCCAGACAAATGTGCAATGATGTAGGATATTTTCATGGTGTCATGGGTAAAACGACTGGGAGAATGGTTAAACTGGATGGTACATTGCATCAGAAACCCCCTGCATTTCGTGGGATCTCCATCAAACCTGGCTGGACTCGGCAACTGACAGTCGGAAGACGTGGTCTGGACCCGACCCTCTGGAACTGGAGGCGGAGTAGGCGGAGTTTGTTCTCGACCGGGATCGGGATTCTGTCGGAAGTGAGTACGGAGGAAATCTGTTAAGTCGGCTAACCGTTTGTTGGTCTCTGCTTGTTGACTGCTCAGTTCTTGTAATGCTGTCTCATGGACTTGGATGGATGTCTGTTGTTGATGAAGAGTTCTCCTGATTGTTTCCGCTGGGTCTTCAGTGTGGCCAGAGCGTTCTGTCATGTTGGATTTGATTCCTTTAACCCACATGCAGAAACACTTGCTGGAGAGATGGATGGTAACCCAAATTTGTTTAATATTTGAATTCAGACAGGGCAGGTGCAGGGGTATCAGGTAATCTCTGTATCTGGGTTCTCCGCTCCTAGTGCGGCTGGCGGGTGCTAGGCGTGCGGCTCCCGGGGTGCGGGAGGCGGAGAGCTGGAACACGGGTGAAGTCGGTGGAGGACGGACAGGCTGGTTCACAGGGCGCGGAGGAGAATCAAGGCCGACGGCCACAGACGATGGCAATCGGACGGGTCCACAGGAGGCGTGAGGAGCTCGAACAGCTGAGAGGGTTCTGGAGAGGATTGCAAAGGTTCAGATTAGCACAGGAAATAGACACTGGGAAAGGCACAAGTGCACTACTCAAACTAGGGGGCTAGAGTACCCAAAAAGGCTAACGCTCTGGCGAAGAGATGTTGGCAGTCAGCCCCTCTTGTACTCCTCTGGCTGATGACGATGATTCCCAGCTGTGAACCACAGGAACTGCCGGCACGCCCCCTGAGCCGGAACGACCCGAGGGCCCCCTCTTGTGGACCAATGGAGACACTGGAACAGCAAAATACACTACCCCCTACCAGCGGAACCTAACACTCAGCTGTTAATCTCAGGGGTAATTTTCCTTCAATTTGACCAACATGTGCAGCTTTTGGGAGCTTCATGATACCAAAAAAATCCATTGTTTGTTGCTGTAACATGTCAAAATGTGGAAACGAAGGAATTCATACCATCAAAAATACATTTTGCTTTGGGTTAAGAATAATATTAAAAAACAAGTAACTTATTTGTTTCATGCTCATCTAGTTTATGCACAAAAACAAATAAATACCAGTTTTCTCTTCCAGTGTGAAGAATCCCTTCTTGTTTCCATTTATGATGGAGTAGGAGATCAATCCATTCTCCCCCTGATCACCATCTATTGCCACAAAATGGTGCAGCAGACTGCCCACCTCTGTGTCCTCCAGCAGCTGCACTGAGTGAGCAGACACGAACACAGGCCGGTTATCGTTCACGTCCAGCAGGAGGAGCCGAACTGTTACTGATGTCTGTTTACGCTCATCCGTCCTCTCTGCCTGGTCTGTGGCGGTGACAGCGAAAACAAACGAGGGTGTGCTCTCGCGGTCTAACGGTGCCGCAACTGTCATTGCACCTGTGTGTGAGTTCATGTGAAAGGGGAAGTGTGGGGGTGATCCACTGACTTCGGGGTCAAAGGTCAGAGTGTAGCGAAGGGCACTATTTGCAAAAGTCCCATCAGCGTCTCTGGCATGAAAAGCAAAGGCCAGCGATCCGACGGTGGCGTCTTCCCTCAGACCGAACATCAGCAGTTTATTGGGGAACCAGGGGGGATGGTCATTCACGTCCTCCACCGTGACGCTCACCAGCACGGAAATGTTCAAACCAACCGACGCGCCGACGTCTTCCACTCGAGCCACCAGGAAGTACTGCTTGGCAGACTCGTAGTCCAGTGGCTGGTTGACGTAGATGTCGCCAGACGTGCCGTCGATTCCAAAGAAAATGCTCCCGTCTCCCTCGACGATGCTATACTGAAACCTGCCTTTAACCAAAACACTGACAGAGCCGATGACCGTTGCAGGCTCGGCGTCCTCCCTAACCGAGAAATGCCTCACTGCTTGGTGATCTGGACTGCCGTATTCATCCTCCAACCCATAAACCTGCAGCAGAAAAGAACCAAATTAAATGTATTTTCTTGTAAACTGAGAAAAAAAGAAAATCACTTCTAACAATAAAAAATTATTGTGGCAAAGCATTCATACCAATAAGACGTCTTCTATTTCAGGCTACAACCACTAACTAAATATATTTTATTTCCATCTTATATGGAAGACCAACACGTGTGATTGTAAAATAGAAGAATAATTATTAATGATTTTCAAAATGTTGAAACCAATAAAAATGCATGTACATTTGTACTGAGGCCCCTTTACTCTGAAGACCCTAAATAAAATCCAGTGTACCTAAATACCTTCAAGAGTCACCTAAAAAACATAGAATCTGAATAAAATACACAATGTTTGTAATTTAAAAGCGAAACCAATTGTGAACATTTTTAATAAGGCCTCCCTCCACCAGGAGGCCACCCAGATGAAGACCCAGGACAAGAGAGTTTCTGAGCTCTCTGCTTAGGCTGGTGCCTCTGCGACCCGACCTCAGATTGAGCAGGAGATAATGGATGGATGCCAAGCACTGTAAATAGCCATAACACAAAAATAAAATAAAATTGTGGTGTATGGAAGGTACCTGTATGTGAACTAATGCTGTATCCTCAAGAGATGGGGCTCCACCATCCCTGGCTGTTATCTTCAGAGTGTAAAATGGTTCAGTTCTCTGACTGAAGAGCTGAGTGGTTCTGATGTCTCCATTTTTACTGTCAATCTCAAAGTGCCTGAGACCATTCTCCTCTGATCCAACTGAGAGAACAAGAACACTCAGGATCTCACTGACTCTGGCACGTTTTTGGGCAGCAGAGAACACGTTTCACACTCACCTGTTACTAGTGAATGGGTGACGGTTCCATTCTCTCCAGCATCTAAGTCTTTGGCAAACATGTTGGTCACCAAGAATCCTGCAGGTACGCCTGCCCATATCTGCAATGAAGACAAAACATGAATATTACATACAGGAATGCACATTTAGAGATGGTTCTGCTCTGGTTTTCTGTTGCTGTATGTGGCGCCACTTGAAGTGTCAAATCAGTTCGAGCAAAGGTTTTATTCACTTTTACATGATCAATAGTTTTGCACTAAATGGTTATTTATCCAAAAAGTCATTTTTAGCCATTTTTATACAAACTACTGCAACACAACATGCTTGAAGCTAGCAACAGATGGACAATTAAAGAAAACTGATTTAGATGTGTTTTTCACTCCTCTCACAAATACCAGAAAATAGAGCATTTAAATGAGCAATTCTGCAAGTTATAACAGTGTGCACTGCTGTTGGTCAGAGAGAGGAGAGTTAATGACTGGATGCAATCTGCAGGGTTTCCTTAGGTAGAAACTTTTTAATCTACTTTGAATAATTAATTGAGCATGCTGTACTGTTTGATAAGTAGAACCGACTGGAATATATGTGTGATTGAATTGAATTTTTTGTACAGTGCCTCGTGATGACGTTTTTGTGAAATGAACTGACTGTGGAATGAGATACTAGAAGCCCAATGATGAGTTTTATGTGACTAAATCTGTGATCCTTTTAAGGACATTTGTAGTAACCCGAAAAAAAGACAGTTCCCTACAGTATGTTGGGATTCACATCCACGTTGTGTGTTCTTTGCTACGTTGCAACACACATTTCGGTTTAACACAAGTTTTAACATTTTAAAGGTTTAACATAATTTCAGTATAAAAGTGCACAAAAACCAATGTAAAAGCGTTTTAACTCTTATCAGAATCAAGCTGTGATTCCCCAAACTCAGTTCGTTCATACTGCCATCTAAGTAAAATTTCTTACAGGAACATTCAGCTCTTTGCTGGAAGGCAGATGATTAAACTGTGGAGTGTTGTCATTGATGTCAGTGACCAGGACATGAACATTGGCGGTGGCATTGAGACGAGGGTGACCTTGGTCTGTCACCATAACAGTCAGGCTGTGCTGGCTGTGTTGCTCCCGGTCCAACGCCACCCAGTTGATGATTTCACCTTAAAAAGAAGAGAGAAACCAGTGAGGAGAGGAACAGCTGGCGGGTGCTGGTAATAAAACCATTTTTACCTGTTTTAGCATTGATGCGGAAGTATTTCCCATCTGAGAGGAGGATGTAGGACAGCTGGCTGTTCTTCCCAGAATCCTTATCCTTGGCTCTGACTGTTCCCACCAGGCCTTGTGGAGATGACCCCTCTGATACAGTGAAGTAGTACACATCACTGCTGAACACTGGGGGATTGTCGTTGACGTCCAGCACCAGTACAGTCACCATTGCTGTTGCAGTGACATTGGCCAGTGAAGCCTCTCCGGAGGTGGACAACACCTGAAAACGATGTCTTGACTCGGTCTCAAAGTCAAGATTGCTGGAGAGATACAACCATCCAGTCTTTGGGTGGATGCGAAAAGGAGGCGGAGGAAATCCAGCTTCTGCTTCCAAGGAGTAAGTGAGACCTGAGTTTGAAGTGTGAGACCCTCGGGTGCGGTGCGCCCTCACCTGGATGACGCGGGAGTCTTTGCGGTAGCCTTCCCCTATCTCTACTTGGTAGACCAGCGTCTCAAAGGCCAGGCTGTCATCTGCAGCTGTGTGGTCAATGTTAACTGAAAGGGTCAGGGTGGAGCTCAGGGAAGGTTTTCCTTCGTCTTTCGCCAAGATTTCCAGGTTGTATCTTTGCTGTTGGCTCACTTGTAAGCTCTTATTAAGTCTAACCATTCCAAGGTTTGAGTCAATGGCAAACACTTCATTTCTGCTGCTTTTCAGACGATACTGCACTACGCCATTGGCACCGCTGTCATGGTCATGTGCGTGAGCGATGAACAGCACTGTTCCAGGCCGAGTGCTTCGAGAAACAGTGATGGTGTCTCTCCTCTTGGGAAACACAGGGGCATTGTCATTGACATCAGTGATGGTAATGTTGACCTGGGTGGTGCTGTAAATAGGAGAAGTGTCTGTGTAGGACTGAAGGAACAGCAGGGCATAAGGCTGAGACTCGTGGTCCAGAGGTTTAATGGTATTGATCACACCAGACTTTGGATGGACAGAAAACCAACTGTGAAGGTTTCCAGAAGAGATTCGGTAAGAAACAGGCTCTGTAACGTCTGGAAAGACATGAAAAAAAGCTTGTCAATACACTTTGGAGTTTTATCTAGACTTTTTTTTAGTTTCAACATGAAAAATATCCAACAAATTTCTGTTTAGTACTTTTCATCACTATTTTTTTGCCAAGCTACTAAACTCTAAATTATGAATTATTCAGGCTTTAAAGGGCTCCTGAAGGGATGCATTAGTGTTGTGTCTGCACAGAACGAACAGCTTTGCAAAAAAAATGGTTTAAAGCAGATCCTTTTTTTTTTACCAACAACCTGAGGCAAAGACACAATATGTTCCCATTTCTAGATGAATTTATAAATCCTTTCTTGGACAACTACAACTGGTGAGAAAAAGAGGAAAAATAAAACAGCCTCTATATAAAGAAAGGATTTGAAATACCTGCTAATGACCTGATGATAAAGACTACTTAGAGTCATAATAATATAGAAAATGTATTTAATTGAACTGATTTTATTTGAATGGGACAATGCTTATTAATGAATGTACCACATTGACACAAATACAAAGTGGCAATGTAGCAAGATGCTAATTTCCATCTGTAGTCCCATGAAACAAAGAACACAACATACAAAAATTAATAATGCAATGTCATAAAAGAGAAAAATACAATAAAAATAACAAATAAAATCAATATGGGGGTAGGTATAAAAGTGCTAGTGTATTTTATAATGTTGAACAAAATCTGTCATAAAACAGTAATTGAAGTAAGAGACGTCTGACTGAGGTCAACCCCATCAGGGTTACTATTTACAGAAAAAAAGTGTCACATGTTGCAAGATACAGACTCTGTACAACTGGATCACCAACATGGATTCATACCTCTTATGAATATAAACACATTATGTTTCTCTATCTTTACAAAGACTAATTCATTTCTATAGCCTACCCCTGACCTTTACAGTAAAACTAACCATTACCAGTAACCCTAAAGCTAACCTAAACTCAACTCATGCCTTAGAATTAAACCTGACCTATCACCCCAAAACAGTACAGCACAAGGAAATAGTCCTTACAGTCTAACAAATGTAAGCTCTCCCACACACACACGCAGACACACACAGAGTACATTAATTACATTAAAGGTCAGAAAATCCCAATAATCTCCTCAGTGTGTGTGTTGCATCTCACACACACACACTGTTTCAGTTAAAACCTACCGAAACAAGCAGAGAGCTTAACATTGGCTGTCCCCTGCTGTTTCTACTTTAGACTGAAGTGTTAGTCTGTAAGTTGATTAGAGAGCCTTAAATGACTGTCTGGTGTGTGTGGCTCAGCGCTTTAACTAATGAGTCGTGTGGAGCAGCATGTCTAAGTAAGAGTAATCCTGGAAACCTTCTAACATGCATATTTATAAAATAGAGCAAAAGAAATCTTACATAAAAGACTTAAAGTTGTTTAATAACTGTATGTTTATGATAATATTATCAGTCATGGTAAATAAAGTCGATATGACATGTGTATGATCAAAGAAAACAATAGAAATTTCTCACTTATTCTGGATGTCAATTCGACTGATATCTCTGTAATTGTTTTTGTCACAAACAAGACAAATCCTGTCTAATCCCTTTTTGTTTCACCTTCCAAAATTGTCCTTCAAATGGACTATTTTAAGTTTTATACAATCAGGATCTTCGGTCGTTTTGGGTTTTTCTGGGCTTGTTGTTTATTTATCTATTTGCATTAAGAATTGTAAATCACATTTAGTTCAGTGTGCTCCTACTTATTTCAGTGAAATTATATTTATTATTATTTATTCATTTTGCTCAGATTTTTCATCTGTAGATTAGATTTTTCAGTTTGTGTCATCTTTAATCCCGCTGACAATGCTTCTGGAATTGTTTTTTGAAATGAATGCAAACTTCTCTTTTACTCAATGGGATATTTCAGTGGATCTTGATAAACCTCAAGGACCAAACTACCTCCAGTCAGTACTATTTTAGTTTGAATTTTCTCTCTCTTTTTCTCTGTGTAATCCTCAAAACCACAACATTTTAAAAATAGCAGAACATATTTTGCTCTATTGGGAATAGAGAGCTGTTCTCTGAGCCTAACTAGCAGTGCTGATTCACACTAAAGGTGATATGCTAATAGATTAACTCAGAACAAGAATCACAAGGAGAACCCAATCAGAATCAAAGAATTCATGTAAAGACTTAGTTGCATAATATTTTTTTCAAAGTCTAATCTTTAAATTTCCAGCAAACTGTTTTACCTGCAGTAAAATAAAATTAGCAAGACAACATTTTCAAATTGGTTCACACTTTGGTTCTGGATGTCAAGAAGAGGAACCATCAGAAGTCCAATTCCAGAGCCAGATGTAAACAGCTGGTATCTGAAGTTCAACAGACGTGTCAAGAATTCCTTATTCACAAAGTGGAGAGTCTCAAGGTCCAGTGGTGGGAAGTAATGAAGTGCAAGTACTTTGTTACTGTACTTAAGTACAATTTTCGTGTATCTGTACTTTACTTAAGTACTTTTAATAATGGATACTTTCGACTTTTACTCCACTACGTTTTACAGTAAGTATCTGTACTTTCTGCTTCACTTAATTTCTACAAAACCGTCATGTTACTCGTTGGATGCAACGAGTAACATGAATGTTTTTAGAATGTGAAGTTCAGGAATGTGAAGTCCAGGAACTTATGTGAACTTCACATGAGTTCAGGAACTTAAGGTGGCGCTGTAAAATCCAAGAAGTAACGTGATTTACTAATTATGTGTTTCTGTTGTCACCCATCGCCTCCCCCTTTCTCTGAGCGGGAGAAGATGTCTGTCTAATAGTCAGTAATAGAATTCCGCTACATAAATCCCAAGATTTGGCGACATGTAAAATCAGCAGCGCTTTGTCCAACTTTTAGCATCACTTGGAAAGGAAGCTTAAACAAAGGTAAGCTATGTGGACGTGATGTTAGCTGTACAGGGAAACATATGTTGCATCTGCGATGTAAAAAAGTTGTCACTCATGCGCTGAATTATTGTGTGGAGGTGTTGCATATATGGGACAACGCTGTGACCAAAGTCTGCTGTACAGTGACATGACATTCATGAATGATCCGATCTTTACTAAGTCCTATAGGACTGAAGCCTCACTGAGAGCCATTCTTTGTTCCTGTAATGCTCTGCGTACAGTGGAGTAGGTATTATTATTTTTTTAATTTAAAAATATATAGATTTATTTAATTGCCAAATGAATAAAACAAGAACGTAAGAACGCAGAGCATGCTCATTGCTCTTTGATTGTTTTCGTCACCTGTCATGGTGGCAGACGGTGAGGTCAGACATGGTGCTCCTTCTGCTTGGTTACTTCTTGCTTGTTGCGCCTTGGTCAGTGTTCATAGTTGAGTGTTGTTTACCGTTAATGCATTGTCTTAATTGCTATGTTTAATAGTGCAGACAGTTGTGGTTTCTGACATGGGCAATATGGGCAACCGCCCAGGGCGTTATGTTTCAGGGATGGCAGGAGACCTCCGCGGATTGTGGCACAGAGATGGAAGCTAAGCAGAATGAAGAAGAGTTTGAATTGATAATAATACTGGTTAAATTTATTTCAGCTCTACGTATTTAACATCTAGGTGTTTTATGGGAATGTAGATCTTTCAGATCAATTTGAGAAGCAATTTTGATAGGTACACTTAATTTCATTGTGTCATGTAGCACAGGGCTCTGGTCTTGGTCTCAGGTTCGGTGGTCCTGACTACAACTCTGCTACATGGCTCCTTGGTTGCATGTCCTCCCCCACCCACCTTCTTTCCATACCCTTTCTGTTGGATTTCTTTCAAAATAAATGCAACTAGTGGCAAAAAAAGTGAAGTTCATGCTAACTCCTAACTTGATGTTAGGACAGGAGATAAGATGTTTCCATCCCTGAAATTATGATGCATAGAATCACATACCTAAGTCTAACCTATGTTACACAGAGTAAACACAATAGAAACATGCTTTATCTGTGGCTTTTTTCATTAAATTGGTACATTTCTGATGTACTAAAATTAAATACGATAGGTACACTTAATAGTATTGTATTAGCAATTAAGTAATGCATTCAGCAAGTACTTTTACTTTTAATACTTAAGTATTTTTAAAATCCAGTACTGTTTTACTTTCACTGAAGTAAAAATGTTAATGTGGTACTTTTAGAGTACATTAGAGAGTACATTTTTGTCTGTGTATTTGTACTTTTACTTAAGTACATCTTTTGAGTACTTTCTCCACCACTGTCATGGTCCAGGACCACATGTCCAGAAACCCAGTCTGGTTCCCTGAATGGTCAGAAGAAAACCCAGGCTGAGCCTCCTGCTGCAGGGATCACTGCGTTGGTTAAAGCTGACTCTTGAGATGAACAAAACTAAATTAATGTTTTCCAGAAATCACCATCAGATAACAAAGTACCATCTTTACCACTCATGGTGTGTAAATGATTAAAGGAGCTGGTGGGTGTAGGATGGCACCAGAGGGAACAAGCCCAGTAAAATCAGTTTGCTCACTGCTGGTCTGGAGAAGAACCAAATGATGTCCAACTGAACCTCTAGAGTTGTAACATAATGCTTAATTATTTTGTTTTTCTGTTTTTATGTGTGTGTCTAATAATGTTTGCTTTACAATTTGATTTGATTGTACTGTATTTTTTCCATGTAGTTTTAAAAATGCATGTCAGCACAACAGTTGCACCAGACATTTTAAGCATGTGCATATTGTATTCATTTGGACAGTTTAGATTATTAAATTGTCTTGGTTAGATTATTATGTGTTTTCCAGGCACATAGTGTCGCTTTATAGCCCAATCAAGTAACTATGTTAACTTCAGTTATTATTATTGAGTTGGGTCAGTTGGGCCTCTGTCTCTTTAAAAACGCTCCCTATCTGAAACTCCGGCTTCAGGAAGTCGTCACAACACAGCTCCTCAATTAACCCTTTAACAACATTTTTACCAGCGTTTCACTGAGAAGTAGCTCCTATAATGACCTCAACTGATGCACAGTTCCACCAGGTGTTGGCTAATTTCTCCTAGCTAGTCTGAAGGAGCTGAGTGGGAGCTAGGCATTTTGCGCAGTTGAATGGTGGCTGTGGAGATTAAAAGATTTCTCAAACATGCATAAAAGAATCAATGATGTATAGTTCAAAAAAGTTACATTTTACATAATACAGCCTCTTTGACACTGAGGTGTTTGGGTTCAGGAAGGCAGCTAAGCTTAATTTCTTTTGTTTAATTTACATAAAAACAATTACAGTATTAACCAGTGTTGTAGTACTCGAGACTGATCTTGGTCTCAAGATCATTTTTTGATGGTCTCGGTCTCGAGACATTGGCAGTGGTTTTCTTTGAGCAGCAGAAGATGTCTGTCTAATCGTCAGTAATAGAATTGCGCTGCATAAATCATAAGAAATCCGATGGCGACAGCTAATTCAGCAGCGTTCGTTTTCACAGACGGTGGGACTACGTCTAACTTTTTTCGTCACTTCGTGTTGACTAACGTGTCACACATATGGGACAACACTGTGTCCAAAAGTCTGCAATATAGTGATGTGACATTCAGGAACGATCCGAGTCTTCTGAACTTCTCTTTACTAAGAAGATAGGACTGGAGCCTCATTGAGAGCTGTTCTTTGTCCTTGTAATGCTCTGCGTACACTGCAGTAGCTATCATTATTTTATTTAATTATATATATTGATATTTATTTAATTAGCAAATAAATAAAACACAAGAACAAAAGAGCACGCGGAGCATGCGCATTACTGATTGATTGTTTTCGTTCAGACTTCCTCTACTTGGTCTTCTCCAACATGGAGACAAATGAGCCTATCAAAGCAATAGTGTGATTTTATTCTAATTGATTTGATGTCGAGGGATGAGATACTTTATTTTACATCTACAATTGATGGATGTATTTTGGGGATTTTAGACTTCGTGCAGTGGGAGAGAGGGTGAGAACAGTCATGGCGAGCGCCTTGTGCTTGGTTACTTCTTACTTGTTGCTCTTTGGTCAGTGTTCATAGTTGAGCGTTATTTACCGTCAGGGCATAGCCTCAATTGCTATGTTTAATGGTGCACAGTGCTGATTTCTGACATGAATGATATGGGCAAATGCCCGGGCATTATCTTTTTAGATAAGCAGAACAAAGATTTTGTTCTGATTTTAATATTGGTTAAATTTATTTCAGCTCTAAGTATTTAATATCTAGGTGTTTTTATGGGAATGTGAATCTTTCAGATCAATTTGAGAAGCAATTTTGATCATATTTCACATTTATCGTGTCATGTTGCGCGGGGTGCTGGTCTTGGTCTTGACTCGGTCTTGGTCTTGACTCGGTCTCGGTCTTGACTTGTTCTCGGACCCTAAAAGTCTTGGTCTTGTCTCGATATACTCTGGTCTTGGTCTTGGTCTCAGGTTAGGTGGTCTTGACCACAACACTTCTGGATGGATATACGTATACAGGTGAAAAAAAGAGTGGAAAAAAAGACTTTTTCCATTCCTAATTTTTCTCCAAAAATAATTTCAAATTTCTCACTTTTCCAAGCGTTTCTGAAAGCAGGCAGGAACTGAGGTGACTGATGTTCTGTTGGCCTTTAAAAGAGAAATAGGTAAAAAAAAATCCTCTGTAAATAATAATGATAAAAAAAGCGGTCTGAAAACACATACGTTGACTTATTGGACCAGTAGCCGTGGTGATGGAGTGACATCACGTCGTCATAAACTGGTGACTCATCCGGTTGGTTGCTCATGGGGACGTTTTAATTAAACGTCCCCACCCATCCTGGCCTGCAATTAGTTACCAGTAGAGGGGCTGTTGTCAATGTTTACGATGTGTTGGGGGTACAGGAGGCAGGCCTGTTGTTACCCCTCTGGGTCAAGGTCAGAGGTCAAGGAGGGAGGAGGGGCTGAGCAGAGCAGAATTGAACAACCTGCAGGAAATTATGGCAGCCAGTCTTTCTGCTGTGACTGTGTGTTACTTTCACCACAAAGGTCATGTTTCTAGTTGTGTTCATCTGGTAGTTTTCAGGCCTGTCTGGATTTGACAGACAGGAATGAAACGTGGGGAGATTTTGAAATGAAAGAAATGGAAACACAGATTAGCTTCTGCTATCTTTAGGGCCCAGGTTTATCTGTTCATCAACTGCTCTGCATCTGTTCTAGTCTTGTGGCAATGCTTTTCCAAAAATGTTTGTCACGGTGGTAATACTCAGAAAATACTTGGTATGTACTCAAGAAAACCTTGAGAACCACTTCTTTACACAATGAAACACCTCCTGTAAGAACCTATACTTTACCTTAAATGCTTTTTGCAAGATTTCCACAATGGCTTGTAGCGTTAACTTGAAGTTCATATGCAGTGCCTAAGTTCGTGTGCATGTGATGGAAAATCAAACTTGATATATGGAACAGACTCTAATGGAAGAACATCACACTAGACAGATAACTTAAATTTAATAAGTTTAGCCAACAGACTCTACATACCATGAAAGTGTATTGGCAGGTCCAAAGTATACAGATCAAAAACCTACACAAACATACACTTACAACTAAGGGCAGCTTCCATATTCTGTCAGAAGCCAAAGAGTTGACACTTAGTCATGGGGTTGCAGGCCGTTCGTTTTGCACACACCATTTGTACACGATGTAGACCACCCCAGGGACGCTCCTCCCTCTTCACACCTCACATATAGATGTTTCCTGAAAGATGATAGCAACGTTTTCGCAGTTTCACAAGCTGCATTCCTCGAGGGGCAAAGTCCGGCAATTTTTTTATGTGTTCCCTGGTTTTATCCCCTTCCCTCTCCTCCGTCTAACTGTTGTTGTGTCCTTGGGAAAGATACTTTGCCCACCTTGACTGCGGGTGGTGGTAGGGCTGAAGGCACCGGTGCAGTCTGGCCCAGGGCAGCTGTTGGTACAACCCAGTAGCTTGCCACCATCAGCTTGTGAATGTGTGAATGAATGAATGCAGTGTGAATCGCTTTGGAGTCTTCTGGACCTGATAAAGTGCTATACAAGTAAAATATGCAGGCAAGCTCTACAGAGCTCTGCTGATGAGCTATTATTGGTCTCGGGTGTCTTAGAAGTTGGCCCCTGATGACTGGAGTTTGAGATCACTGCATAAGATTGACTAATTAACTTAACATACATGTTTTTAGACTGAGCAGAAGCCGGCGTACCTGGAGAAAAGCCATAAATGCCCCGGAAGAACATGCAATCTCTATGTAGCAAGACCCTGTTGGTAAATCAAACTCAGGACATTCTTGCTTCAAGGCAACAGTAAGAACAACTGTAGTCATTTTGAATAGTCAAGGAACTATTATGGGAAACAAATACTACATTCCCCTGTTAGTTTAACTTGTTAGAAATAACTTTCTCTTGACAAAGGTAGGCAATAAAATAAGGGGTGTTCTACTCAGATAGAAGAATGCAGACACATGTTCACACAACATGTATGGCATATTTGGAAAACGCTCACTGAGCATTTGCAATACCTGTTAATTCAAGGCAGAAGGGGAGGAAGCAGACTTAAGGTGCTTCCTCCCCAGAGCTGTCACACTGGAGGTATTGCTCTGGATTAAATGTCTTTCTGTCTCATTTGTCTTGCTCTGTTTTCAGTGCCTTTGCAGAGGTTCTGCGTATACCATGGTATGCCTGCCTTAGACCTTGATTCAGCGCTCTGATGTCAGGTTTTATGGAGATGTATACATTTTCTTGATATGAGCCCGATGATTTTCTGTCCAGACTAGTGAATACAAAAAGATCTCATATTCATCAAAGGGACAAACATTGCTACCTCTTACTTGTTTTGTATGAACCATAGCGGCGATGGTATGATCGGCCAGCATTCCACAACAGCTCAGGAGAAGATGGAGTTGGACAAGAGTTTTCTCAGTGGGGGTCCAATTTATCAATGCTGAGGGAGGACAGTTGACACAGCATTCATCAGAGCCACATCCTGCTTCAGCAGTCTATTCAAGAGAGAGCTTGGAGCGTGTGTAGAACCTCACTGTGTCTGTAAAACTAGCAAACCAATGACACAGGAAGATCCTGAATCAGATAGACTCAAAAGAACAATCCATTGTGTGCTTCACTGATTCATTGTGTATTTTTTTTCCAGTTCATAGTTTAAACAAGAGGAAAACTTCTTGGACACAGGTTGCTTCACGATGTCTGTCTTTGACAAAAGCGATTGGTTTTGTCAACTGAGAGAGAGCCCAGTGGATGTTGGAGCCTATTGGGTAATTGGTCTGATTCTACAGTCACCACTGAATAAATATGAATACTACTGAATAATACCAGAACCCCGATGAACCATACAGGGCAAATAAGTAGGTGTGACTGGCCCCATGGGGTAACACTTGTCTGTGACACATAGAACAGACTGCTGATCGTTCTGTCTGAACAACGTACAATCATGAAAAGATGTCGACATGGAGACGTCTACTGATGTCTACAGCTGGTTGAAAGGTGGTTGGGGTTGATAAACCTGATTTTTAACGTCTTTGGATGGAATCCATAGACTAAAAGGATACATTTCACCATGTTCTTATGGGCCAAATAAAGACATGGACTGTCAAACCCTAAAAATAAATTAAAATAAAAACTTTTTAGAGAAACAGTTGCCTGGCCATTTCCTTTCCACACAGTTCTGCTTGATTCTCATCTCCCTTCAGTGCTCCATCTGGGATTTTGCCCTTTGAGAAATGCAAAGGGTTATGTATCTTTTTTGCTGCATAAGTAAATATCTGGCTTTTTCTCTATATTAATGCACTGTAGAGGCTTACCTTGCTCTTTCTGCACAACAGTTTCTTTGAGTAAACTTTTTACTAACCGTCAACAGTGACAGTAACTTCCAGCTTCTGTTCAGACAAATTAACTGATTATCATTTGTTTTTGACACAACTGGAGGTCTATTTGTCCTGGTGTTTACTGGGGGCTTTTCTCTTTGCATTGACGCATGTAGTTGAACTGGCCTGTTACCAGGTGTGAAATTGGGTTAACGGTAAGGCAGGGCGCCGCCGAGAGCCAACATGTGCCTCGAATCTGTGCTCTGAAAGTGAAGTCAAGATGTACGTAGCAATTTAAAGGGGGAGTGAAAGGGGCAGGTGAAGTCATGCAGTTGGTTTGGGACATTTTATCACACATGGTTTCTATATCAGTCAGCTGCTGTTTAGCTGAGAGCATGGGAGCGGACCGGACCGCCTTCTAAATGAGACATGTGCAGGCACATCTGCAGATAACTACCGCCGGCCCGACTTTGACTCCGCATGCAAACCTGTTCTTATTTAATTTCACCTCTACCCAACTCAAACAAACAGTGTTAAAAAGGCCAGAGAGCCACAGGGTTCCTGAGCGTTGGCTGTGCTGCACCTCGCACTGCTAATGATTAGTTTAGGTGTACTCTCGGGAGAGGAGCAAATTATTCATCCGCTTTAATAATTTGACATAATAATACTGACGTATTTAATTTTGTCAGTAGATGTCTAGAATAAAGCAGGGCAACATTAGGTTCAAGCTATTTTTTTGTAACTTGTTTAAGACTTTTATTAGGTGTCTATATATATGAATATTAATTTTCTGAAAAGGATAACTCAGAATTCAGTCAAGTAGACAACGCTCACTTTGTCTCCATCTAAAATAAATCTAGATTAATTTGTCCCTATGTTTGAACATAACATTAAGTCCAATAAAATTAACCAAAAATTTATTATCATTCAAAATAAATTCTTCTGAAACTTTTAAGGTGTTGAAATGTTTTCTTTGGATTATCATTTATAAAGAAGGATATGATTATTTACACAGAAAGTATAGCTTGGAGGCAGTGCGTCCTCAGCAACCTTCCTGAATCAAACAAAAACAGAACTGGATGTAAAACATTTCCAGTCAGAGTAACTGTTTAATGTAAAAGCGGGATTTAAAATGTAAATATTATAGTGGTTAAAGATTGCACTGATCTTTTTCTCTGTCTTATTTTCTATTTAGGAAGAACGCGTTGAATCTTTCATTCTCATTTGGTCTCACAGGAAGATTCTCAGTGGCTCATGGGCTTCTAGCTCCATTTCTTGTCTAAATAATCATCAGTTTCTGTTTAAATAACTACCTAATACTAATGTGCTGATGGTTAAAAGGTTAATAAAATACCGTCTGCATGAGCTGCTGCGACACTTTTTAGATTGGAGTCGTTTTAACAGCTAACTAGTCAACAGTTTCAACCTGTGGGACCAACTAATCTGGATTTATAGAGTAAAGATACCAAGGAGGGATGACCTGGAGGAGAGATATTAACTGTATATAACTAGAAGCACCAACCCTCCCTAACCTGTTGCTACACATTGCCAATCAAAAAGCATCAGCACTTTTCTCTAGCTCAGGGGTTCCCAAACTGTGGGGTGCGCCCCCTAAGGGTGGCGCGGGAAGCGGTATGGATGAATGGAAGAAGAAAAAAGAAAACGATGAATGCTGTATGCGCTGGGGGGGGGGTGTTTGAGTGGATGGAAGAGCATAACCCCCCCCCACCAAACCCCCACTCCTCCGGCACACATCATGCTCCCCCCACACACACACATCATAGGGGGGGCCCAGAAAATGTTTGGAGACCATTGGGGGGGCCCAGGAGAAAAAGTTTGTGAACTACTGCTCTAGCTAGAGTTGGGCCCAAAACTATTCCTATTGCTGGTGGAGTCTAACAGTCTGTGGAGAGAAATTAAGATTCGAAACACATCGAGGTCTATAGCCTCTGTAAACAGGGCTACAGACCACAATGCTTTTTAAAGCAAAATTTGCAGCTGAGCTCACTAGTCTGAGTCTTCGCTCATCTTTTTACTCACCTTTACGGCTCTACAATGTACTGCTGAACATCGGATCAACAGGTACCAGACAGAAGCCAAAGACACCGAGGGATCAGTCTGAAGACTTTTAGTTTCTCCCTCAGAGCAGCTCCTGTTACTCCCTGGCCTGTTTTTAACATCACATCATTTCATCACTTTGCTCAACATCCACATTCCCAGATGCATACATGTGACCCGAAAACAGGACTCCAACAACGCCACGGTATTTCAACCCCACTTTTAAAATAAATGCTGAAACTCACGGTATTTGCAGAATGCTATTTGCTGCATAGATAAAAAGAAACGTGTGCCAAGTTATTCTTTTTTCCTTTTAATTTTACCAACCTAACTGAGCGATTTTGTCTCTTTAAAATTCATGGCACAGTTTCAGCGCTTTACCAGAAGCCGTAATTATGACTCGCTGCATGGAGCGGGCCGTCCGAAGGCAGAGGTCGCTCTGGGTGAGTTCAACCAAAAACAAATGAATTCAACAGCCACAAAAACACGGCTCCATAAACACATGGGTGTGCATACAAATGCTTCTCTCTCGTTCTTGTTTCAGGACAGGGGTTAGATTTGTTCTTCCATGTGACGAAAAGGTTCAGTACAACCAGCTGACCCTCAGTTTCCCTGGTTACCACCCTTTGCATACCTAACATGGCTATAGTCATGTAAGCACAATTAGCAGGACCACCACCACGGGACAAGGTGTCCATAGCACTTCGAATATGGATGAATGTGTCTGCTCTTTAGATATGGCTTATTGTGCTAAGTTGTTTGGCTATGAACCCAAAACCTAGTTTGAGCTTGAGTTTGAGATTTCTTGAGCCAAACTTTTAAAACAAATGAAACCCAAAATCTATTCTGCACTCTTCAATGACAACAGTAGAGGAAACATCAACGCATTCCCCCTTCTTTAGAAACAAGTTTCCTGTGAATGTTGCTACATGAATTGACTTTTGAATGTCAAGAGAAGAAGCGTGACATTAATTACTTTCGAACAGCATCAACAAATGCAAGCTGCTAACGGAATGAGACGAGATGCTCTGTACGCTTTTTACCGAGTCGCTAACTCTGGCTTTGGCGTATGTAAAGCACCAGCTCAATGAAGCTCATCGGAAATTGCGACAGCCTTAACAGACGCAGTTTCGTTACCCCTAGTCTTCATGAAGATTGGAGCCACAACATCTGTACCAGCAATAAAATGTCTTAAACATTCCTCCTGCTCCGACCTAATTGCTTTGTTCACTTCCTCTGCTGCCATTGCTAAAACTACAGGCAGACTACAATTCTAAAAGCGCAGGAAATTGACGTAATTATTCACAACTTCTGCTTCTGTTTGCCGATTGACCCGGTTGAAATTTAACCAAAGAAATTGATCTCAATTGTAAAAATCCCAGGCAAATCACTGAAGGGAAATGAGAATCAAGTGGAATTGCATACGAAGGCACTGGCCATTATCAATCCTGAGAACAAATGTGCTTGTTGATCTTGAACACCTTGAACAGACCTTGAAGAGAAAGAACTTGGTGTGTATGGACAACCCTTTCTCTGACTGGTACAACACCACCGACATCATGTCTGGGTTTTACTGGAAGTTTCTCTGGCTGACAGCTGAACAAGTAAAGTAGACAGATGTCTTCAGAAAGCAGAGATGTCTGTTTGTGTCTCAGGCATTAGGTGGAGACGGATTGATGTATGGAGAGAGAAGGGAAAGAAAACGATCAGAAGAAGCTGAATGCAGAACACCAGAGAATGTGATCAATAGGACAGAAGCTCTGCATTTGATCACAGTCAAAGTGGACCCAGCAGACAAGAGTCGGCGCAGACATGTCCAACACACTTACACAGTCTTCTCTTTGAAATCTTTATTTCCCAGGGCTCTCCTTCCATACACGCTCTCAGAAACACGGACTGGGCTGAACTTTCTCCCCCCGGGTCAGGCGGTGAAAGAGGAACAAAGTGGTATCTATGTTCTGCTGTTCGTATTTGTGTTGGAGGCGCCACGCGTCCTGAGCTCCGTGTTGGCTTGAGGTAATTACACCTATACACCACCAATATCCCCTCCCATTACTGCTCTCTAATGAGTCTTACTGCTCGTACACGCACACGCATAAAAACAAACACGCACACACACACTACTTTGTCGGGGCAGTGGAGCCCAGTGACAACATCGGTTAGCTTCATCCTGTCACGTCAGGCTTGCTTGTGTTATTCTGCGGTCAGGTTCAAATCCCCTCCCCAGGTTTCATCGGCCGAGTGTCACTTGCTGTACGTGTAACTGCTAAACTCTGGTTATGATACTATTCAGAAATTTTATTACAATGTTTGGACATATTTGTGAAAAATAACATACCTGAGAAGTAAGAGAAGTAGAGAGACGAGAAGAACAGAGAGTTGAGGGGAAACAGTAGAGGGCAGCAATTTGGTTTTTTAAAGGAGCAGTGTTGTGTAAAATTGACTTCTTTATTACAGTGTTATTCCCTCATTAAAAACATAAACATACCTGGAGTGTTGTTTAAAGGGTTTGAGAACACTTTAATCTCCATGGCAATCCTTTGGCTGTCCAAAACACCTGAGTGGACCTAGCCCCGCCTTTGATGATGAGACTCCTCCTCAGATCTACAGTTTGTGAGCCTCTGCCTCACAGAGCTCCCCTCCACTGTGAAGCCTGCACTCAGCTCCTTAAGACTAGCTAGCATCATTTAGCAAACACCTGGTGGAGTTACACATCTGCTGAGCTCATTATGCGAGCTACGTCTCAGTGCAAAGCTGGTGAAAATATTGTGAAGAGTTAATAGAGGAGAGATGTTGTGATGACTACCTGAAGGAGAAGTTTCAGAAAGAGCAGGACTTTCTTAAAGAAAAAAATTACAAAGACAAGGTGAAAAATTATAAAGAGATATATGATATAGATTTTTATAACTGTCTCACCCGGAACGTGGCTGGAGATAGGCACCAGCACCCCTCCTGACCCCA
Organism: Girardinus metallicus; assembly: GCA_903067095.1. NCBI lineage: Eukaryota > Metazoa > Chordata > Actinopteri > Cyprinodontiformes > Poeciliidae > Girardinus > Girardinus metallicus. The sequence continues at coordinate 20,196 of CAEGAE010003938.1, forward strand.
CTAAGGGACAAGGGTGTAATGAAAATGGATGGATTTTTATAACTGAAAATAACAGTGACATGATTTTGCTATCAAATGATTCTATGTGGCTGGAGAACACATACTGAGCCTTAAACACCTGGTTCTTTTGTGAACCAAAATTGGAAAATTTATTCCATTTCAAGCTGGTGTGGTTCATGTTCACACTGCACTATATCAAACCAAGTTTTGAGTGACCTGTTCCCCTCCTTGCCTGTGGGAGAGCTGCACTGAAAGAAACGACATAAAAGCCTCTGAAGAAGACAGGGAGCACAACTTCCTTCTTCACGACACGGAAACAAAAATGGAGTAGCATCATATTTTAGCAGTTGGAGGATTTTTTTGGGCAAGAAACCATGAGCCATTTCTCCAGCTAGTGCTAGACTTGTTTGTCTGGTTGAATTTATCCAGAATGCTCTGTGCTATAGTGCTTGCCTTGGACAATTACCAGTGCGCATGATTCTCAGTGACAAATGCTATTGCTAGTATCGTGATAGCATCCTGCTTGGGAATGCTGACTCATTTTGAAGCACTTTTTTTTGTCAGCTTATCAAATGGAATCCTAATAAAACACGCCAATGTTTTTTTTTTTTTTGTGTGATAAAAGTCAAAAAGTTTAAGAGCTTTGAATTCTTCTGCACAGCACATACGGGCTCTGGTAAGTCTCAAGACATTCGTAGCTGCATGCGTCTCATTTTTGGATTCCTCCACCTAGCGCGCTCGTTTGATGACTTGATGTACTTTCTGTTCTGTGCTTTATGGCTTGGAAAGGTCCAATAAAGTAATAAATGACTGATGAAATATGCAGTCAGATTCCATCACCGCACTCCCGCGTCTCATCTGCGCAGCACGGATCAAAGTCCGGTTAACCGCCCTCGGTTTGCTGAACGAGCACAGTCTGTTTGTACCCTTCAGTCCCTGGGATCTGGAGTGATTTGTCCTGTTTAAGCCATAGCAGTAGATCATAACTCCACAATAGTCCCCCTGTGACTTCTGTCTGAGCAACCGAGATTTGAGATTGGGAAATTTCAAAACGCAGGGGAAGCTAATCCTGTAAATCTGAGAAACTGGAAGTTGCTAATCTAACTTTCCAAAGAAGTCATTTCAGGTGCCTTCATTAACTTTTCGTCAAATCCAGACCTAAGTCTTGTTTACGTGAGTCTGTGTTACTTGTCTTACACTTCTGAAGATTTATTTTTTTTTTTTACCTTTTCTGTTAATGAGCTCAGGCGCAGAGAAACACATGTGGAAACACAGCGCCAAAGACGGGAAAACAGTTCTGGAATCAGATTTTACATGCTGTCTAATAGCAAATCCAGCTGACTCAAGCAACTGATCCTCTTCTTTTAAACCACACAACACACACCACACACACTCATTACCGGGCAGGCTGCAGGTTGTTACGTAAATCAGACTGTGTTTAAAACGCACGTCGAGGCTCTACAGGGGAAATGTTTAAAGGCCATATTTGCAACTGGCAGTCATGTTGTGGCTCAACACTCACTGAAAGATCTGAGGCATTACGTAACTGAGTGAGGGAGAGGGACGGCCAGGAAGCAGAGTTTTGGTTTGACTCTCATGTGAATTAGACACTGATCTCTGATTGGTCCCACACATTCAGCTGCAAATTGGAAATATTCTAATAATGTGTGCCAGAAGTTTATTTTGCAGTTACTGGTTTGTCTAGAGCTACTTTCCTGCAAGATTCATCTCTTCTTCAGCCTGAATGGAATCATTGGCTCGTTGCAAGAATGCATCAATACAGTAGATCATGAGAATTAGATTTCCCTGGTGTACATAATATCAGCAAGTACTCCTTTAAGGTTTTTTTTTTTTTTTTGGCTCTACTGGCTTTTATTTGACAGTAGTTGCATTTCCTTTAACAAATATGCACAAACCTTTGTCTGTATTGTTGAATAAAACACAACTTCGCAATTACAGTGTTTCAGTTAAATACCTAATGAAATTAAAAGCACACATGAACAAGCTTGTTCATGCAAGAAGTCATTAAAAATCATGGCGGCCATATTGCGGTCTTATTCAGGTCTTCAAGCGTCAAGACCCCCTGTACTTGGGAGCAGCTAAAAAACAGTTTTTCTTAATTTTTGGAATTTCAATTTGCACAATTTTATTTACGTTAAAGGAAACGCAATTAATTAACATTTTATTCATCTTTGAGGGGGTGTTTTTGCATCATCATGCCATTACCAATCCATGAGTTCAATATGGTCTCAAGACAACAATGTTATAGTTTATCGCAATAAGTTCTGGGACGATTTATCAAAAGGTGTTATTGTGGCGAGCCTAAGCCATTTTCTCTACAAATGTTAACATAAAGCATTTCAAAAGTGTTTATCATCCCCACAATAATCAGAGAAAAACTCTTAGTGGAGTAATTAAAGCTCTCCTGTTCAGACAGGAGATCTAATCTTTAAAGCGCTCCACTCTTTATCTGTCAGACTCATGTTGGGAAGTCAACAACGGTTCCAGGAAAAAAGAACATTATTTGCAAAACTATAAGTTAATGATAACCCTAAATCTACGAGTTGTATGAATAATGTTGGCCTTACCTTTTTGTGTTCCTTACAGTGTGATCAGTGTTGCATCTCATGCCCAAAGGAGGCAGTTCTCATTATAAGTGCTAACAGTTGAGATACGTTTTTTTTTTATTTTCTTTTTCTTTAGTGAGTTAACTCACCACATGAATAAGCCAGGGTAAGCAGGGGGATAAAGGGCCCATGTGTACTTTACACTAACTATAACTTGCTTCATTAAAGTCCACACGCACATATGCAACCTAATCTGGCCGGATAATACGGCGTATTAAAGAGGATCCAGACAAACGGCCACCCGTTGAGTAACCAGAAACCTGAGCAGATCGTTTAGGGTCTGCACTGGAATTTCTAACGACAGCTCTACCTGAAAATACTTCAGGGCTCATATGTCTCATTCACACACACACACGCCAGCCCACACACCCCCACACACACTGTTTGAACAAAGATATAAAGTGCAAGTTATCAAAAATGGATTTAATTTAATCTTTTTATTGGGGCTTAAAAAATGCAGGAGGTAGAATATTTTTCCACAAGTTTTTACATTTAAGGCCTTCTTCTATTCTTTTTATTATTATTATTGACACATGATGAGGCCTCATTGTGAAATATGTGAAAACAAATGTAAACATTTAAAGGGGCAGAATTATGTCAAATAAACACTTTTGAGCTTTACATCATGTTAAAAAGTTATTCCCTCATCAAAAACATACATGGATTGTTGCCTTGACTCTTTCATGCATGTTTGAGAAATCCTTTAATCAGCTCCTTCAGACTAGCCAGCAGCAATTAGCAAACACAGGGTGAAACTGCATATCATCACGAGCTCCTTCTCGGTGCAACTCTGGTAAAAATGTTGTCAAAGGGTTAATGTAGGAGCCATGTTGTGATGACTTCCTGGAGGAGGAGTATCAGAAAGAACAGGAGTTTCTAAAAGAGACAGAGGCCATTAAACTACAAAGTCATCAGTGTAAATCATATTTTATATGATCTATTCTTTTATTTATTTATTTAATTTACAGCTTAAAATGGCCATGTCACATGTTGACCAGTTGAAGGTTTTGTCTGTAACAACACTAGATTTTGCCAAGTTGCACATTTGAGAACTGGTGAGCATGTTGGAAGATACATGGTCCACTGGACCATGTATCTGCTGGTATTTAGGTGCTCTTTGCTCTCATACTCTGTTTGGTGACCTTTACTCACCATTCTGACGAACTCAACCGGACAATCCCTGTTAGATTATCACTTTTGCTCTCTAGTTCTAGTTCTAGTTCTAATTCTGGCAAATTCTATCATTTACCTCTTCATGGCTGGTCGGCATATGAACCAAATTACACCCGAAGTCCTACTTGATTGTTTTACTTTCTTTGTGGATGAACGGAAATTCGACTTTATAGGAATCATACATGGCAAAAGACTTTGATATTGCCTTCTGACAGTAAAGACATGAAGTCTTTAAGACTTTTGGGTAAAAAAATCCACTATATCAGAGGTTCCCAAACTGTGGGGCGTGCCCTCTAGGGGGGACGCTGTGCCATTGCAGGGGGGGCGCAGGAAGCAGTATGGATGAATGGAAAAAGAAAAAAAAACAACAATGAACGCTGTGTGTGCTGGGGGGGTTTGAGTGGATGGAAGAGTATAACAGAGAGTGTCAAACAGCGAGTCTCTCTACCCCCCCAAAATACCCTCCCCAACCCCCCCCGGTCACACCCATCGTTCAACCAGAGTCTAACTCTCCCCATTGTAACCCATAGGGGGGGCCCAGGAGAAAAAGTTTGGGAATCACTGCACTATATCATGTTCTCTGTAGTCCGTTGTCACTTCGCATTAAAGCAGAAAATGCACAGAAGCTCTTAGTGTTGCCTCCAATCCTAACCTTGTTCTACTTAAACTGCCCAAGATTTAACCAACATCAGGTTACGTCTCTGCTTATGCTAATATAAGTGGATGTTCACTTGGGCTTTGACGTTAAAGAAGAACTTATGTTCGTCCCAGACATGGAAAAAAAGAAAAAAGAACCCCGCCAGTGTTGACACGTGGTAAACACCCTGGATGGATGAAACCGGTATGGAATGGAACCGGAGTGTGGGGTAATGATAGATAATCGCTGTGTTAACATGGCGGATTACATGATTCAGCCAGTGGAAGATGGCAACGAAACCCAAAACCAGATGGAGAAGGGAAACACACACAGCAAGTATACCATATACAAACGCAAATGTTCAACCAAGGCTTGTCCACCATAATGAATGGAACAAACACGTTGAATGTGTTTGACCTTCCACCTACTCGCTCATCCACCTCTATGCTTTCAATGAAGGGGCTCCTTTTTTTCCAGTAACATCTTCTCTTTTCCTTCCCGTAAAGGCTACTTTGTGTGTACTTAGCCTTTACACCAGAGAAGGACATGTGGCATGGAAACTGACAAAACACACAAAAAAAGGAAGGAAACCTACGGAAAAAAGGAAGACGGAATGATTAGTCATGTATGAACTGGAACAAAACATGACACAACACATTCAGAGCAAGGCCACAATGGTTAGAAATGGTGAACATGCTGAATCCATTATCAGCAACTGCTAAAAATCTACAGTTCTTTCCAGCTGCCAGTTTGTATTTTATTTATTTATTTAATTTACAGCTCAAAATGACCATAAAACAGGTCGACCTAAATGAAAGTTTTGAATGAAGAACAATAGTTTGAAGAAAAAAAAAAAATCTTATAGACACGTTGCAACGTGACGTCACATATGCAAGATCCCACTGTAGGGCAAAAAGCTGCTCACCAACAGTAACTACCACTGGTTTTAGCTGTCCAGTCATCAACATAACGCGATAAATCTTAAATGTATGCTTTATAAAAGAAAAGGGGAATCGGTGCTATGAAAAGAATTGTTAATGCTATGACAACTAGATAAAGTTTTAGTTAAGAAAAAATTGTGAGGGCGAGTGAACTAGGTCAGTTATGCTAGCTTGACTTTGACAACCTTAACTTGTAGATGTGCTGCAGAATTCGGTGTTTTCGGTTCACTCTCTGGTAGACCATCAGTAGATCAGGAGTTTAAATGAGCTAATCTACCACCGCTGTATTCAGATTACTTATTAATAATCACAAAATAAACATCGAGTCCAAAAACGTAATACTCTAACGGACTGAATGTTCTGTTCTTTGCGTGTGAAATGTTTGTCTTTCCTAGTGTTGAACTTTGATACACTTATGGAGTTGTTGTCAGTCAGTTGCTATGACAACGGGTCTGCACGTAGCGTAGCTGAAAGAGAAAAAGGAAAAATGAGTGACTCTTAGTTGTTCTTCAACTGTTTTTCTGCTTTATTTGTCCCTTTTATGTGGTGCACTGCACTGGATTAATAGCACCAACATCTCCAGGTTTTATTTAGTTAATGGAATAGTTCTACTGCTGCAGCGTGGATGGATGACAAGTAAAAGAATTGTCTTTTTGCCCTCCAGTGTTGTCTGCATGAGTGACATTTCCTGATGCAAACAGTAACATGCAATGTTACTGTTTACCAGCCCTCCAATCATATCATCTTTTTCCAGTCTGCTGCTGTATAAATTCTTGTGATCAGGCAGCAACGTGACCTCACCGGGTGGGTCGTTAGCGAGCAGCGTGGCCATTGGCTGCTGGTCCCGGCGACGTTAGGGTTATGGCTCCTGCTAAATCTCCAGGGAGGGCTGTAACGGTGCAGAACAACAATAGGGCCGGTGCTGTGTTTAGTCTGCGTCTGTAGGGGCTTACAGCAGATTCCACGCTTTGAAACAAGACCCCACTTTTCCAGCAGAGACTTTAAGACTCTCTCGCAACTTAGCTTATTACGTCTCGGTTGACTTTTCATCCGTTTTCCAAGGCACGCCAACATTCGCGGTTGCGCCCTGGACTGCAACCAGCTGATATCTGCTGCTTCTCTATCAGTCCGGCCCATCTCCCGCTGAGGCGTCGCACTCGTTTGGGACTGTGCAGGAAAAGAAAAGTGAGGGATGAAGAATGAGCTGAACCTCGTAGCTTTAATCTGAAAACAAAGACTAGCCCTAGGATTGCTGATGTTTTCTTTGGACCGTTCCTTTGACTGCAAACAATCCAAATGCCGCATACGAGTCCCGTTGGAGTCAAGGGTACATTTGCCACTGGAAGTCGTATCCAGATGTCCGCACATGAACTTTCAGAGTCTGCAGGTGATAGAGGCAGCCTTTAGGGCATTCTTGGCTGGAAGTTGTCTTAATTGACTTTTGCCTTAGAGGTATTTTGCAGCATAACACTCCCAGTTCTATGACACAAAATGTCTTCAGTTCATGTTACTTTTGTTACAGGTGCTTCAGGCAAGAAGTTCTGAAAAGAAGGATAAATAAAACCTTAAAATTGTAGATGTAATCAAAATTATGCTTTAAATAATTTTAGCTGGTTAAAGAACCATTATTATCTACATTTCTGTCCCTAACACACTGGTTAGTTTTTCAGTTTATACAGGATGTATGTCACGTCAAAGGGGATTTTCAGTTGATTTCTCGTTCGTTTCACGCCACAAACACCAGACTAGGATTGTCCACGTTGATTTTTATTGTATATTCCTAACCTGACTCACTGATAGGGTTCATGTTCTTTCTGAATAGTGAAAAAAAGCTCCGCTGTCTGTCAGCCAAACACACACACTGAACATGTAATTCTTGTCACTGACAGATATTTTCTGGTTTCCGTGGCTTCTCGACAGCCCTCAGCGCCGTGCCTAAATAAATGTGGAGCCTGGTTTTTGGAAACTTCACAGCAATTTACGGAGGGAGAGTCATTCTTGTCAATCACCTCATGCATCTGCATATCCTCGAGTTACGGCAACGACTCTGGTGGGCTGCTCCGCCATCTCCTCTGTCCTGTTGCATAACAGTAGGAGAGACAACGACCAGGAGCCAAACATCCACAGCAGCTGTGTGCTATGGGGCGTTTGTAAAGTTACACAGTAAAAAGTTAACACCTACAACATGGATTACTACTTGGGTTAGACCAGTGCTTCTCAATTCCAGTCCTCAGGCCCCCTGCTCTGCATGTTTTAGATGTGCCTCTATTCCAGAACAGCTGATTCAGATGATTGTATGACCATCAAGTACTACAGAAGCCTGTTAATCACCCAAATATTCAATCCAAGTGTGTGGCAGAAGGGAAACACCTAAAACATGCAGGGCAGGGGGGCGTGAGGACCGGAATTGAGAAACACTGGGTCGGACTGTCATAAGAGAGAAAAATGGGGATTCACTTTTCAGTCATTTACATTATATTATTCATTCACTAAGAAACGTAACAGTTTCGAACTAAATATTTAGTTCAGATCTTAATATTTATGCTATGAACTAAATATTTGGCTTGGTAATTCAAACTAAATAATCAGTTTGAGTGAAATATTCAGTTTGCTAAATCTTTAGTTAGCTAACTAAAATATTTAGCTTGCTAACTAAATCTTTAGCTTTAGCTAAATTTTTAGTTAGCAAGCTAAATATTCAGTTTACAAAGGAAATATTTAACTAAGAGCTAAACTAAATATTTAGTTTGAAGCTAAACATTTAGCTCAGATGAAGTATTTAGTCAGCAAGCTAAGTATTAAGTTTGAGCTAAATATTTTGTTTGGATGTACATATTTAGATTGAGCTAAATAGCTTGCTAACTTAATATTTGGCTTGCTAAGCATTCACTAAGGGAAAGACGTTTTAAGCTTTTACTGAATTAACAATCCAATCACAAAGAAGCAGCCCAATCACACTGAGCTAAAACGCAAAACCTGAGCAGCTACAACCAAGTCGGTCTGAGTCTGATTACCACTGTAAGCCTCAGGGTTGATTTGAAACACAAAACCAGACCTGAGGTTTGATCGAGAAGGAATAAAGAAACGGGGTAAAAGGAAGGAAGGAGTTCAGGGAAAAACGTGGGAAGAACTCAGCCTGAATGATAAAGGGAAAAAAACGGACAAAGCAAATGACGAAAAGATGTCATAGTTTTAAATATATTGGGGCAATAAAGCCACCCCACTTAGACACAATGGAAACAAGAAGACGTTTCTGAAAAATAAACTACTTTGAATCTTTTTTTTGTGTGTGTGCATCAATGGAATCTGAAATTATGAATTAAATTACATTGGGTGGCTTTGAAACAACAGCAGTGGGGAGCAGGGGGAGTATTTGTACACATGTTCCTACTTTACAGTGAACTCTGCTGACGGCGCAGCGGTCCGTCCAAAACCGGGGACAAAGCTAAACTTAATCTACGAGGAGAAGAGGAGAGAATAACAGAACATGTGGCTCTGACAGAAAATCAGCAGGTAGTTCATCAAAAGTGTTCTCACTGTTCGCTGGGACAGCGTCTGCGTCCGGCATGCTTCGCTTTATTAAAAGATCAGTGCTTTCATCTGGGCTCTTCTGTTTCCCCACAGTCACCTGTTAGCACCGTTCACAGTAGCATCGGCACGGAGGAGTTTCATTTCTACGAATCTGTGTCTGCGGATCGCTTTGTCTTCATGACCGGTCTATCCAAGAACAACATTCTCTTTTCTTTCATTAAAAAGAAGAGCTTTGGTGAGCAAAGTAGGATGTTATCTTTGTACGTTGGGTTTCTTTCAAAAGAAATGGCCTGGTTTCATAAAATAACCAGCAACTGGGATTTATCCATATTCATATTTCTTTTCTGTTTCTGATACTGATCTGTCTCACATTTAAGAACAGGCATCTGCTGGTACAGATTAGAGCTTTCATGATGCTAACATTTCAAACTCGATACAGACCCCAAGAAATATGTAATACCTAATACAGTTTTCAGAACTGAAGGAACATTTCTTTTACAGTCTTTCTAAGAAAGAGCAAAAATTCAAGGATCGACTACAATGGGGTAATATTTTCATTGCCATAATTGGAGCAATGCCAACAATTTTTGAAGTAGCTATGAGTTTTTATGTACTACTTGCAACTTTTAGATTAATATGAAAGTCAGAATATATTTAGACCGAGAACAACTTAAAGTGTTGTTTCATAAAATAACCACATTTTTTTTCTTTGCTGATATATTGTCTGAATATGTGCTTCAGACAACATCTTTATGTTTCTGTGCCAACTTTGTTTAACTCTGCAATATTCAGCCTAAAACCATCTCAGTGCTGCCCTCTTTTGGCTGAACGGTGGCTAGTGCAGCAGTTGAATTTTCCTGTTCCTTACAAAGGTACAGCTTGGCTGACGTCCATGTTGCATTCCCAGTTCACGTTTGAAATCTCACTCAGACGAGGCGACGTGTCGAGTCCGGAGTTGGAATTGCGAAAGTGTCTGATTGATTAATGCCGTTTTAACCAACGCTTGACGTTTCTTATCTACATTTGCGATGTAGATGAGGAGCGATATAGTTCTGCTCTGACTGGTGGTAGTTTGCTACAGGAGAGCTTTAAACAAGTTAGCGCTCATCAGAGGAGACGTTATCGTCTTACTGAGGCGTTGGGAGCGGCTATGTAGGCAACGTTTTGGGAAATAGTAGTTGGTGAGTTTACAGAGGAGCTGTGGATTCAACACTTTTGAATGACAAACTGTTGATAAGTTTGTCGAGGCCACTGTACACAATTTTGTGCATTGCGAACAGTGGCTACAAATAAACACGTTGCTAATGCTGCAAACAAACTGCTGTGACTTGTGATGTGAAAAAAGTGTTTTACATTGCAGTTATGCGAACTAACCAGTTCTGATACGCAACTTTTTTTGTGGTTAAAAAGTTTTAACCGCAAAACTTTTTATTGAAAAATGTGAGTTTTTCTAAGTTGCCTGCATTTGTGCAATTTTATGGTCCACAGAAGCGCAGATACTGGGAATTATAATGTGCTGGCTAATTCCTGTACAGTTCCTCGTTACAGTTCCTGTCAGTTTTTGGGAGATACAGTTACAGAAAGAATTGTTCTGCTGCTTTATAAACAGCGATTTGCATTAGATGATGTTAAATTTAATATTGCTCTATCTGCGCTCCAAGCAGCTATTGTCTAAAGCAAAAATGTCATTAGCTTACCTGACAGAGCGAGGGAACTGAAGCAGTCAAAATAGTCTCTCTGTTAATTTTATGTATTTTGTTCTTTTCTGTCTATTTTGTCCTAGATTTGTTCGTTTTTAGTACAGAAACAATATATGAACACCGTTCTCTACACACAGTTCTTAAAGCTGAATTCTATGAGTTTGACATCTGTACATTTTCTTCTGTGAAACAAGAAGATGCAAAAGAGAAAAAAAGCACCAACAAATTCAAACAAAAAGAAATCGAGGTCACAGACCTTAAGAGAAGGTTGGAGAGACAGACAGAGAGAGAGCGAAGGGGAAGACCGTTAACCAGAAGAAAACCTCCTGTAAATGCTGTGATGTCATTCTCCAAGGTAACACCTCTGGACCTGTTAAAGTTTCCACCCTACACACACACACACGCACCCCCCCACCACCACGCACACACCCCTTCACACTCATGTTTGCCGAGCAGGTTCAGAGGTATGTGTTGTGAAAAAGGAGGCCCAGACTTCCAGAGAGACTGTTTGTGGAACTGGGTGGGTCCATGGGTGTGTGTGTGTGTGTGGGTGTGGGTGTCCTGCAGGCGCTGTGCGGCAGCCGTCCGTGGATGAAAACAGAAGCGTGTCACAGGTAGTCAGGAGTGATGGTGAAGTCATGGGTGTTTTTCCAGAAAGCCCTGCATTTGTGTGGACGTGTATTTTTGGGCCGTATGAATCAGCAGTGTGTCGCTCCTGTTTTCTCATTTGTCCATAAAACCTGCTGTCAACTTTTTTTTCTCTTACATTGTAAAGATTTTGACGAGTTGATGGGTACCAGTCATAAGGATTGCCTTATATGCTTCACCTCGACCACCCCGGTGGTTTCAGGTAACAGTGAGACTAACTGTGTTCCCCTTACAGATGTCCACTAAATTATTTCAATATTTTGCTAATGTAAACCCCCCCCCCCACCTGCCTCCAATTTTGCAATCACAGTGTTTCCATTAACTAAGAAACAATTAAAATCACACATCAATAAGTTTGCTCACACAATAAGACATTAAAAATCTCCTGTAAATGCTATACTTCCTGTCGTCGTCTTCTTTGTGGTTTGTGCCAGTGGTAACTTTCGGTTGTTGATCATGTGACTCATTTGATGCAAAAAAAGTGTTTCCATTGCAATTTTGCTAAATAAACTACCATATTTTTTGGACTATAAGCCACTCCTTTTTCCCACGGTTTGAACCAGGCGGTTTATAACCCGGTGTGGCTTATATATGTACGTTTCCAGTTTTTTTTTTAAACTTTGTGGGGCGCGCTCTGTAGTCCGGAAAATACAGTAATTTCAATATGGCCAAAAAAATCTCCTCCTCTTACCAATTTTGTTAAAATGGAAAAGCAAGTTTTTTAAAAAACTGCTGTGTTTCCATTAAATTGATTTATTTTCTAAATGTCAAATTACATGGTGAATGGAAACGCAGCTAATGAAACTATCTAGAAAGAACTTTGCTTTGTACTAACACTAAGCGCAAAGATGCAACAAAAATACCTTTTAAAGCCAAGTGATGAAAGTTAAAGGTCCAGATTCTCCAGAGGAAAATAAACATTTATCCAAGGAATGTCGTAAGTGATCTAGATCGTAGGACAAACCTGTCCAAACTTTGTAGGACGTAGTTTTCAGTGTGGGCTTAAAAAATATATACATTTTGTAAAAACAATGATGGAGTATTTCAATCATCTTGTTTTGTGTGTTGAGTTTCTTTATTGGTACTTATATGGTGGAAAATATCCACACTAGGGAACCACAACAGATGGGTACAAACATGGGTATCGGCCAATGAGTGTCAATTTTTAGCACATAGTTATTGTTGTAATCTCAAAATATACAGAATATGTAGAGTATTGATAAATATTAGTCATAGGCCATACAACAATATTAATATCGGATGTCGAAATGGGCTTAAATTTTCAGACTGGTGTATCCCTAAACTTCACTGACCGTGTTTCTGGTTATACTTGGTGACACACCGTGAAGTTTTATAGGATTTTTAATATCATTGCTTGTTTTTTGCCCTAATAGAGATCAATAAAAATCTCAAAAATGTGGCATATGTCTCTCTTTTTCTCCTTTTCCAATACACCAAAATAAATCATGACTTTTCTTCTAGAAGTTACCTGGTTAGTCAACGGGGTCCATCTGTATCCATGTCAGTCTCAAAGTTTTCTGTGAAGGCCTCAGAGGTTTGGTAGAGAACTTTGGTAAACAAGCAACATCACGAAAACTAAGGAACACAGCAGACACAGAGGAAGTTGGACAGGTTTAAAGACGGGTTAGGTTATAAAACATTAAGTCTAACAAGACAGAGCTGTTCATCTAAACTGACAGGCTGGCCAAGAGGATCATTAATCCTGTAAGTATACCTGTCAAGAGACTGGGGCAAATGTTCACCGTCCACCATGACAACCATAAAGCTGCTAGACGTAGACTATCACATAATAGAAATGTTTGGATCAAAGCCTATTCGTGTCAAAGTGCAGACATAAATCCAGTGGTGCGTTTTTTGCCAAGATTTGAAAGTTTCTGATCTTTTTGTCTGAGAGGTTTTGCAAAGAAGAGACAGGAACATTGGCCTCCCCCAGACATCGACAAACGGGAATGCAGCGGAAATCCTGAACTCAAGTGGCTGAATGCAAATGCTCAGTTTTCTGATTTCTACTTAGAAAACCATTCCTTCTGCTACTACTACAGTTGGTTGATTATTAGTTATCCAAACTTATAGATCATACATGATAACTTTTCCATCCTCTGCGATTTTTAGTCTGGAACAAACTTCTCCCGAAACAAATCGGACTTTCTAGACAAATGAACTAGAGTTCGATGTAGAGCTGGAGTTTTTTCACTAGGTGCCATAAAAGTATGTAATTCTAAGAATGCTTAAGACTTTCAACACAGTATTTCTGATTATCCAATCAATTCCAGAACTATGTGGTTTACAAGTGTGTTTAAACTGAACATCTGTGGCGTCAAAATTAGGGGTGCAGAAAAAAGAAATTATTGAAAAAGAACAAAAATGGATGTTAAAATAAGTTTACGTTGTATGTCTTAGCTTCTCCTATTTGAAAACATAATGCAAATCGTGTTACGTATCCACTCGGTCACCAAAGAAGACCTTCTCGCCTACTGTGTGTATTTTGAATAATTATCTGTATTTAAGAAAAAGCCAGGCAGCAATTATACGTTAAAATATAAACTGATGGATTGCTACAAACTAAGTGATTAGCATTTCTAGTCAAAATCTCACAACAACCCAGAACCAATAAACAACAACAAAAAACCCCCAATAAATTCTAGATGCGTAATTCATTTTTCCCAGCAGGGAAATGAGGAATGATGTTTATTGAGTGCTGGATGTGTGAGCGTCTAAGCGGCCGCTGTGGGTGCGGGCCTCCCTTGTTGTGCTGGCATAGCACCTCTAGCAGGCTGCCTGTAAAGCTGTCAGTAGAGACCACAGATCCCTGAGGGACGCACCCACCGAGCTCACAAGACCAGAGGCACAACATCGCCCTGCTGGGCGCGCTCTCCAAAAACGACCCCCCCCCCAAAAAAGTAAAATTCTGGGCCTGTATACTGCAGGTAATGTAAAAAAAAAAAAAAACAGCAAACAAGCAAACCTGTCAGTTTATCAGGAAGCAGAGCAGAAAGCCAGGATTATAGGGTCATTACCTTTAGTTTCTATGATGCACTCTGGCAGGTCATATTTCTCCCAGCATATAATTGTACCGCCTGCAGCTAATTATTTGCGTAAACCCAAACAGGCTACTGCTGCCGGGTTTTATAGGATGTATTAGTTATTTTAAATGACGTTGTGCACAGCAGGGAAAGAGTAGCGGGTTGTAAAGAAAAAAAATGGCTGACTCTTTGTGGGTGTTTGTGATAGTTTAGTGCCACACAGGCACTGGGACTCGTAAAAAAACAAAACAAAACAAAAAAACAATAATGTTTGCCTGGATAACACATCAAAATACTGCTTTGTGTTTTAACAAAGGCCGCCAAAACGCAGATAAATAAGTAGCACTGCAACGATGCAGTCGATTATTCCATCAAAAATTGGCACAGTCTGCAGATTTTACAGTTAACAACTTACGTCTTTTCTTATACAATATTAGAAGTATATTAGAAGATGCAAGATACAAATAATTCATTTCCTTTTTTTAAGTAAGAAAAACTTTTGTTTGTGCCTAAAATGCAATAACAACTTTACTTTAGGGAACACAATTAGTTTTTAACAGAATTCAAACTGAAACTAAAACGATGCAAGTTGAGGAACGCTGGGTTAAACATAATCGGATAAAAGTTTTTTTTTTTGTCTTCAACAGAAAACATATTTATGTTCTTGTGCAGGATTGACTGAATTACGGCTCAGTGTTCTCTCAGCAGTCGGCATGTTTTAGAATCTGTATGCTCCAGTTAACGATTCATCGATTACTAAATTTAAAGGTTGTTACTTTTATGAGTCTTTTTAATACGACAGACGAGCCTCATTGGAACATATATTAACTTTTTTTTTTCAGTGAAACCATATTTATTATTTACGTTTTTTGGTCAATTTCAGCGTTTCAAAGAAAACTGAAATTTTCTTAACTTTTTAATGATTTTAAATGTTTTCTTTCTTGTGAAAGTTCTACGTTAGGATGATGACAGCGAACACGTGGACATTTTCTAAGACAAATTCTGCTGCTTTTAATTTCCACCTAGTGGACTCTAGTGAAAAAGAACAAAAAACTTTCAGTCCTAAATATAGAATTTTCTCTAGTGTTACGATTATGCTCTGGAATAAAAACAAAAGTGTGTACTTTGTGTCTTGTCCAAATAAGATAATCCCCTTTATTTTTACACCATTAATCATTTTGTCACTGCACCTTTTCCACAAAGTGAACATCTCATTTGGCCCGGGCTGTGTGTATGTACCTTGACATATAAAAACATTTACACGAATAAAATCGCATTAGAAGAGGGCTGCGAATTGCAGGAAGGTTTTTGGTTTTCAGACTGTGGTTTTTGCTCCAGAGCTGTGCTGAAGTCAGATAGACAGTCGGCAGGCCTGTGAGCAGAACCACCCTGGAGCAGCATGCCTCTGCCAACCAGACTGGACCTGCGGCTCGCTGTCTGGCATCGGCCGCGTACAGGACTGAAAGACCAGCGGCGGCTTCTTTTCACGTAGCTTTCACCGCACTCCAGAGCGAGACGTTAGCGCTAATTACAAAAACTCATTTTGTCAAAACAAAACTGGTACGTCACCCATGTTTTGTTTTGACTCTCTGTGGTCCAGCATCAGGTGGACGTTTCCATTAAGTGAGACTTATTTGCCAAGTCATCAACATCAGCTGTTCACACACTGCAGACGTAAGAAACAAATTCACCTCTTCTCTGAAGTTTCGGTCCATTTAGGAGAATTTACCATCAACACAGATGTGAGCACTTTTATTTTTACCTCTTAATGTGACGTACAAACAGAAAACTACTAGTTTCCAACATTTTCTACCAGACAGCATTGCCTTTGAAGGCCTCGTCTGTTACAGAAAACATGTCTTAAAGAGGAAGTGTTATATTTTCCAGCTACATATTGACATTTTGTGGCACAATCATGTCACTATGTTACCTTCTGATGTTCTATGACTTAAATAAAATTTCACTTCCTAATTTAACATCTTAACAATGGACCTCTGTCTCTTTAAGAAACTCCTGCTCTTTCAGAAACTCCGCCTTCAGGAAGTCATCACAACAGCATTCCTCTTTAACCCTTTAATAACACTTTTACCATTATACCAGCTACTGAGAAGTAGCTGGTATAATGAGCTCAGCAGGTGCACAGCTCCACCAGGGGTTTGCTAATTGCTGCTGGCTAGTCTGAAGGAGCTGAGTGGGGGAGTTCTGGGGAAAGGCTAATCTGTGAGGCGGAAACTCAGAACCTTGGAAACTGCACCTTTAAGAAGGAGCTTTGTCCTGGAAGGCGGGGCTAGGTCCAGCCAGGTGTTTTGCAGAGTTGAATGGTTGCCATGGAGATTAAGAAATTCTTGAAACACGCATGAAAGAATGTATGCTTTTGATGAAGAATTAACATTATGACATAATGTAAAGCTCCAATAAGTAAATTTTACTTAGTACTGACACTTTAATATGGAAACCTTTCAGCATTCATCAATCACCATCTTATTGTCTTAAAATAGCAACTAATTCTATATCGGTATTGTATCGATTCCAGAGTGGTGTAAGATCTGTACCTTAAGTTTCAGATTTCCTCTACAAATTTTATTTTATTTTTCTCCATTATACATCAAATAGGATTTTGTTTTGACTTCTTCTCAAATTTGTTCTTTTCACTTTATTTAGGAAGAAGTGCACACAAACCATCATGTCCATATGGTTTAGAAGTATTTTGTAAACACCTATAAGCTTTGCCCAAATTCTGTCTTTAGTTAGAACTAATTAATTCAAAGGAAAAGCCATAAAACCATTTGTACTTTTTTTGTAAAGTCTGATATATTATCAAAAGTCTTGGCATCAGCATTAAGGGCCTTGTTTACTGGTATTGGATCAATACCAAGTATTGTTGCACACCTCTACTAGCAACATCTTGTGCCGCGGATTTTAGAATGTGACTTGAAGTAAAGTTGAACATTTGAATGTTGCAAGCTTGCGTGCACGAACTTGAATTTTTAAGTCCACAAATGTTGATGGTTGCTTGGCTGAAGAATAGCGAGAGATTGTCGCCTCATCACACAAGTTTTGTAGTAAATTAAAAGAAAAGGAGCTTGTAACTATTCGTGCGTCGAGCCCTCAACTCTGGAAATCGTCAAAGCTTGTGAATATTGATCTGAAGCGATGCAACATAATGTCGGTGGATCAAGTCCAACAGTCCCTCATTGACTGGTTTACACCTGTTCAATCTTAAGGAACATGGAGAACCTGTGACAGCTGTGGAAATGGATATCGAAAGGAAAGTTCTGCCTGCTAGCATGAACTGATTCTTAACGTATCCGCCAAAACAATCAGTTTCAGAAGGAAGTAATCTGGCTCGGTGTTGACACATTGTTGACGTGGAAGAGTGCTGTCGGACTTCTTTCCGCCTTCGTGACGCCATGCCCCGTCTATCCAGGGATAGATTCATGGTTTTAGGTCTGGCTTTCTTTCCTGACATTTTGCTTCACCTCAGTGATGTGTCTGTTTTATCATAATCAGATGTATTTTTGCCTGAGTTTGGTTATCTGCTGTTCTTCAGCACGGGCTCATCGTGACACATCCAGTTTGTCGGAACCAATTAGCTTCACTTTTTTCTATTAGCCAATACTTTTTATGGATGAATCTGTAAAAGCGACAGTATGGATTCATGTCCTTTCCTCACTTTTTTTGTTTGTTTAAGAGCCATCCTCTGGTGTGGGTTTGGATTTGGTTTTAGGATTTTTAGAGGTAGAGGTAGAATTCATTTGTGTCTGAAGGGGAAATAGAGGGACGGCAATTTTTTTTTTTTTTTCTGCAAAAAAACTCTGGCTGCAGTTATCTGCTGAAATTTCTATGACTAATTTGAAACATGTCTTGGAGCTAAACACATGTAGTTGCCCAGATTAAATTGTGCATTTATTGGTAAGTGATTAGGTGATTCATATACGTGTGCACTGCGGATGAAAAAGAACTCAATAAAAGACTTTGTATTCATTATGGAACTATGTACACTGGAAAAGGTGTTCCTTGGCAAGACAGCAGGAGGGAAGTGATGATGGATGGTAAGATGTTTTCAACCAAGTCTTTTTCCCCTGGAGGAGAGATAATCAGAACTCCTGGTCCTCAAATAAGGAGTACTGTGTATTCTTAATGTTTGGGAAGATCTGGGCCAACGCAAACAGCCTCAGACATCTAATTTGAGAAAGGAAGGAGAGCTAGATTTAAGATATATATATTTCTGATTTTTTTTTAAAGATGTCTAACATACAGACTAAAGTCAAAACTTTAAAAAAGGTGAAATGTAAATCGCAAAGATGCCTATTTATTGCTGAGTTTCCATTGCTAATGTGCGCAAAACTTTATCAATGTTCCGCTAAGATTTACTCATTAAGAATTTGGCTCATGTTGATGATGACGTATTAGGGAGATAGTAAGAAAAAGAACATAAAAATACAAAAATTAAATTAAGAGTATAAAGTCCTACTATTATGAGAATAAAATTACATTATATTGAGAATAAAGTCCTAATATTTCAAAAATAGTCATAATATGACTATTCTTGTAATACTATATGTTGGAAGCTGGAGTCTTGGCCTTGCGAGGTGTGTTTTCTGCTGTTTTTCCACCTGGTGGAGCCAGGAGGTTGCTGCGTGGAGGGCGTGTTCCCTGCACACCTGTATGAAATCGGTGTCATTTACTGGAGCATAAGAGGAGCGGGCAGCCAGTTCTCCAGCGCTTGAGTGTTTGCCAGTAATGGTACTCAGAGCCCCTCTAAGCTCCTTTAGAGTCTATTCCCAGTGACCTGATTCTGAATTTCTTTCCTCTGACCACCTTACAGGATTCCCACGTGGCTACGTGGAAAAAACCCTCAGAGTTGCTCGAGTCCCTCAGCCCAGTGACCAAGACCACCTGAAGAAGATCCCTCTGGATTGTTTGTCCAAACTGTCTATACCCGCTCTACCGACCTCCAGTCTGCTGATTACCTGTCTGTCCTCCAGCGTTCTACATTTACCTGATCCTGGGCCAGACACCTCAACTACCCCCTGGCGGATCATCCTCAGATCACTCAGTAAGCTGAATCCTTCAGCAGTCAGTCTCTGTGAAATCTCACCTATCGCTCTACCTCCTGAACCAAGATTATCCAGCTCCCGTGGATCCATTGCAGAAAACTCCCCACACCATTCACTGTTCAGCTCCTAAAATTAACTTTTATTTTACTGATTTTCATGCCTCCTGTATGTGTTTTGCATGTGGGTGAAGCGAGTTGCTCCCAACATGATACTATGACTTTATTCTCGTAATTTTAGGATTTTATATTCTTAGCGTGGCCCTAACACTCCATCTTAAATATTCATACGAGCTTATGATAGATAAAGCTGCATAACAAGACGTATTCTTCTGAATTTTACCTTTGATGAAACAACAGCAAAAGAGGATTTTTGGAGACCATTTTAATATCTGGCAAATTGTTTCCAACTTTGATTTTTGTTTTGATTTTGTCTGGCGGGGGTCCAATTTAGAGACGTTGGTTTCAGGATTTTTGGGTTTCAGTAAGATCCAGAGAACTAACACTACTTGATGCTCCACATCCAAACGCTTTTACTTCATCATTTGCTGTTTTTGTCTTGGACTGTTATAAACGGACACACAGGTTCTGTTCTGCTGCAGTTTGTGAATCATAACTTCAACTCTTTTGTTCACATGATGATTTCACAAACATCAGCCTGATCCTTTGAAGTTTATGTTCATATCCCTGCTATCCTAGTTAAAGCTTAAAGGCCCATTGATGCCTTCACGTTAATACGCGTATAGAAGGAGTAATTGTGTTTCTGTGTAGATTACGTGTGATGAGCAAAAGGAGTGAAGAAGAAGATGTTTGCATAAGTGATGAAACGTCTCCATTCACATGTTATGTTCAATAGCCACACAAATCACCTCCACCTTCAGTTACATTGCCTAGCAACTAACTAAATGAATGCATTGAAAGCATGAGGACAGTGACATTTGACAATATTAGATACAGGCTAGCCCTATTAATGTGCATAAATTGATTACAAATGGGCCTTAAAACCGACAGTTAAAGAAGGGGTGGAGGGCACAACAGACCCCGGTACATGACGCCTTTCTGCCAGGAACATAAAGGTCATTAACTACGATGAGCAATGGTTACATCAGAGCGTGCGCATGTGAGATATTGAGCAACACAAAAGAGCTCAATGAAATATAAGGTTACCACATCAATGAAGGAAATAAGGTGACTTTTTTTTTAATGTTTTTACCCTTTAAGGTTTGTTTTTCAGTGGTTAGCTGCAATAGCACTGCCAAATGTAACAGCAGTCTCCATTTATTTTGTACATTAATATTCCTACCTTGTGTCAGTGTCCTCAAACGGCCTGCCAACATTTCCAAACCCTTTACGCTCTCTGGGAGATAGAGATTAAAAGTCCAGTAACGACCGACTAACGAGCACAACAGGAACAGAATGACCACTGCAGTCAGAATATTAAAGGAAAATCTCGCCACCAACCATTTCTGAGTAAAAGACATTCTACCTTCTTTCACATCTTTGCTTTATTAGCCATAACTCCATTCCAACTGTGAAGATGTGCTGCCACAAATTTCCATTTTCAGCTGTAAACTTCTTCAAACCCAGAATGAAACACAGCAAGATCTGGCCAGACTAGATTTAAGTGCTGATCTTTTTTCTTGTCAACATCTTTAGAAACTAAAACAATTATTTCTTTTGGCGTTAATGGCCAAAGTGATGAAGTGATTGTAAAAACAGTTCTTGGAGACACAGATGTCAAGTTGTGTGTCATCAGCATAGATTTTGCGGAGCTACAATCTCCACAAGAGGGACAAGAACGCAGCCTTAAAGAACCTCAACATTGAGATGTAATTGTGAAATAAAACAACACCTGCAATTCCATACACCATAAAACTGTGCTAATAGAAATTACAAAAATATATTTGCTTTATAGAAACAAGGCAGTTTAGAAAAAACTCATGTCTTCCAAAAAAGGTTTTTGCACAAGGATAAAGTGGTTTTTCAGCCATGTCGAAATGGATGTGTTTCACAAAACTGCAAAACAATCAAAAGTTCCTGCAGAGCAAAACAGGAAGCAGTAGAAAGATGCTTTGGTTTGGTTTTGCTTGTTTGGACAGTGTTCATAAAACTGCTGTGCCACTCTAATGTGTTGAATCCATTGTTCTAATGTAAAGTCACCAATTACAATCTTCCCAAAACGCTGCATATGTAGGCATGGCATTTTGATCCCAAGCCATTGTTGTTCCTGAATAAGACGATGACGTCTCCTCTGATGGCTGACAGATGATGAACTCTAGCGCCATGGATGAATTATGAATATATCTCATGTAGCTGTTTACATCTGTTACTAACATGCAGTCCAAGTGTTGGTCTTTTTGACACACATTGTTTGTATCTTTTGAGACAATGTATGCAAACATATGGTTTCAACTGTACTGAAACATTATAAAACACAATTTGTGAGACTTAATCTTGCTCCATTCTAGTCAGATTTGGTAAAAGCCAATCCTGATAAAAACTCAGATGAAGACTGTAGCTGCTGGTTCAGGATTTGCTTTGATTAATTCCACAAGCAAATCGGCAAGAACCAGCAAACCAAACAGCAAAGATTCCTTCCAAAATCACCATCTCAGACTTTTAAACATATCCTCGCACATCAGAGCCTTCATTTTTTTTTCTCCCTCACATCCTGCAAAACCTCAGCTATGGCTCACACAAACAAACACCCGTGTCCAGAGTGTCGAAGACGAGACCCACCTGCCAATCGCTCAGACAAGTCGGCTACTGTAACCGGAGCATAAACATAATTAATGAACGTGCGTATCGCCAAGAGCGCCTTCCGACACAAGGTTTCTCTCCTTGGTTTCCTCCGCGGTGAGCCGAAACAAACTTGCCTCTGCACAAGTTTGCTGAAGGAGCACCACTATTTCTAATAAGGCAGAAAAATAAATATGGAAAGTGAAATTACCATCTGAGTCATAATGCATCGCGTGTTGAGTCCACACACAATTACGAGCCATTCGCACGTGCTACCAGGAGGTTTGATTAATGAAACGGGATGAAAACGCTCCTTCAATACGCAACTTGGATCCACTTTCAGACACACAATAAAGAAAATAGGGGAAATGAGAAAAGTGCTCAAAAACAAATACTTATATTTGATGAGGAGGTGTGTGGATTCAGATGACAGAGAGGGAGGGGGGCTGTGTGTTTGGCAGGACGGTTGAGTGAGAACCCCAGAACAGCATGCAGTGAGGATGTGTCAAAGCTGGGTCTGCAGGAGTATCTGGCACCTTTGAGGCACACTGAAGGCTGAGGACAGAGTCACAAGCAAAAATGCACACAGACTTTTGCAGCTGGATGGCCAGGCATCCTTCACTCCTGTTCCTCCTGTCCTGCCTCTCTGGCTCTGGCAAATTAGCAGGAATTTGCTGGGAAGGGACGATTGTTTTTCCTTTCAGCGGGGCTTGTTTTCACTGGGGAAGTCTTGCTCTGGCTGGAGGATAGTGTGAATGGAGGTGAATGGAAGCTTTCATGAACTGTGAGGTGGTTGTGGTCATTCACTGCCACAAAGCCAGCCAAGCATCCTCTTGCAATCCGTTTAGTTAAAGAACACTTCAGGCAGTTGGCTTCCCTTGGTGCTCAAATTACCTTTTCTTCATATTTAGTGATATGATTCTGAAGGTATTTCAAGTTCAGTCAGATTGGATAGAAAGCTTTGATGAGTGGCAATTTTAAGGTCTTGTCAGATTCTCAAAGACCTTTGTTCTGTATTTGGTTCCATTCATCTTCCCATCAACTATGGCCAAGAAAAGCATCCTCATAGTGTGATGCTACCAACGGTTGGTTAACGTTCAAATGTACAACTTTGTATTTTGGTCCCATCTCACCAGAGAAAGTTCTTCTGTACTATGGGGGAAGGCTGGGCTTTAGTCACAGCTGCAGAGGAGAGATGTAGCGGTGGTTTCGAGGAAAGTGTCAGGTGGTAGTGACTGGCACAGCGGGACAATAGCATACTAAAGTGTCGACAGGAGAAGTCAGGGAAGAGGTCACTTATGGGTAACAGACCATTTCCTATTACTAACCAACACTTGTCATTCATGTAATTCATGGACATACATCGTCAAATTCTTTTAGCCTTAGCATTTGTTAGTTTGATGAGTTTTTCAGCTGGACGTTTTATGCTTCATTTAACTTTACTTCACACAACACCTGTTCTCTTACACTACTGCCCAGCAACTGCACCTTTCAGCAGTCTAGGGGTGCCTTGCTGAAGGGTGACCCCAGTACCTTTGGACATAGAGTATACCACACACCTCATCTGGCTGTTTTTTTATAATAGCTTTTCTTGGCATCTTCTTGTTGACATGTGAGCCCTTACTGTTAATCACATTCACGTGTTAAATTCCATTTTAAATCTGCTATTCTTGCACTTTATGAGAATTTTCCAGGAGAGTTGTGCGTCCTCTGTCATGTTTCTACATGCTAATCGTCCTACTTGACAGCTGTGTTTACATCTAGGCTCTGAGGCAGCTAATGAGAAAAGACTCAGTGGAACATGACGAGAGACTTTTGGATATTTTCTTCGCAAAGTGTTGCATTGATGGCAGTAACCTTTAAGCAGGTCGGACTGCGTTGAGTCAGTAGTGTTTCCTGAATGAATGGCACATCATGAAGACCAAGGAACAAAGCGGACATGTTGGGGACAATTTTTTTGAAGACGATCAAAGAAGGGTTTATGTCCAAAAAACTCTTTGGCCGGGTGAGGAGCGCAAGGATCGGACTAGCAATTAAGCAGTCCATGGTGACTTTGGAGGAACGACAAAGAAACACAGCTAAGGTGGTCTGTTAGTTCTATGTATATGGCTCAAATCTGGCCAAAGATGTTTTTAAAAGAAAATCATAAGAGGTGCCATTCATAGTTTTCCACTTTATATAGGGAACAGTGTAAACCTGTGTAAGTATGTCATTGTCTAATGAAAACATAAATTAGGTTATTGGGCCTACCACTATGTGAAGAGTTTGGCTAGAGCTGGAATGACCCAAAGTCCAGATTTCAAATTATTAAAACTTGAGGTATTTTGCTAAATACAAATGCATGTGAACCTAATCAGATAGTATTTAAAAAAAACTAAACAAAAACAAATGAAAACCCAGTTTTAGTTTGTGTTTTTAAAGTGACAAAAATGTCAACATGTTCAAGAGGTATGAATATTTCATGGCACTGTATGTCTGTCTACCAGTCATAACACCAATCAAAAGCAAAATTAAACTTTTATTTTATCTGGACTGTCCTCATTGGGTAATGACAAACATAATCAAAGTGTGCACTTAGCAGCTCAGACATATGTAAGGTGATCCACGTCTGTTACTTGCCTCTCCATCATTGTGCCTCCAGGTGTTTCTCTGTTTGCCGCTGAATGCGGTGCTCACCGCAGCAGCTGCCCCAGCTGCAGAAACCAGCTGTTTGTGTGGGTCATTCCAGCCAGCTGAGAGGAGAGTGAGGGGTCCTTTCCACCGTAGTCAGCAGCACATGGGCCAGCTCAGTGCAGCACCAGCAGCCAGACCAGGCCACCCAGCTCATCCTGTGCCATGTTAGCCCCAGACGGTACATTGTTATTCTAAGGAAATAAATCCTTCTCGTGTGCTCTTGGGCTGCTCATCAATCTGCTATGCTTGCTGCACTTTCCCACATTTTATTGGTGATGAACTGTTATAATTCATTGAGCTGGACTTAACTCTCAATATGACCTGCTTCTTTAGTGCGAGCACGTGTCTGAACACATGCACCTTTCTTTTAAGAACAAGGTTGTCCTTAGCACAGAAAGGAAAGGTTGTGATAATCATAAAGACGTTGGATTCAAGTCTTCTTTTAAGTTCCATCACAATGTCACCATCAGTGTGAATTAAATTCACAATGGACTTTATACAGTTCATCAAGTGTGAGCTACAAAGAGAGAACACGTAGTCGGTTGTTGAAGGTTGAAGTAGATTACTTAGTGAAGTGGTTTGCTAATATATTTGAAAATGGTTTTTAGTTTTTAGAAACTTGAGGTTCGACTCTGAATTACGGTGAAAGACTTGAGACTTGTCCCTCAAAGACTCAAGACTTGACTTGGACATGGGTAAAATTACTTGTGAACATCTTTATCTCATGAAGTATGAATGATGACAAAAAGAAGAAGATCCTGAATAAGGGTGACCGAAATTAACTTCCTCCTTATGGGGGCCAGACTAAGCCTTACAGACTCGACACGTTGGCAGCGATGGACAACATCGACAGGCGAAGGTTTTCACCACCCCAGGTGAAACAACACACAGGATGCGCTGACGACAAATGTTGAGCATTTTTCCTTCCTGTGTTGTGTCGCAAGCCTGTGTGTGCACCTCTAGGTGTATGAACTCAAAATTTCACATGCACGAATTTCGCCGGCTGCTTGACTGGAGGAGGTAAGCGACTGTTGCCTCATTGCACAAGTTCAATATGAAATGAATGGAAAGGGAACATTACCTCCTGTTTTCTCAAGTCCTTCAGAGAACAGCGGTGTCATCTTGAGGAGATCAAAGAAAAGCCACTGCTTCTACCCATCATAAGGACTCCTGGGTCCCTCCTTTTGGAGGTTTTTAAAGCATGTCACACTGGGTGATTATGGCGTCCTAATTGATGACCCACAGTTCTGGATGCACTTACCATGGACCGGGGGTCTGGCCCAGACTCAGGTGGGAACCCCCTCCTTCTCATTTCCTTTGACCTCTTGCACATCTGAAAACATCTGGTTCACCTGAAACCCAATCGTTGCGGCAAACTTGTAGCAACCATTCTTGTCAAAACTTTTTACCTTTCTAACAAACTAATGGGGTAATAGAAAAATATTCTACATAAGGTTGAATTTCCTACAGAATGGAGTGGGTGCCCCGAATGCACAGCCTACAGACCTCAAAACTGTTGTGTTTTTACACTTTCTCTTCTCTTTCTGCCTTTTCTGTCAGATTATTGTTGAATAAAGGCCACTGGTGCTAAAAGAAGTCTTGAAGAAAATGAATGGTGTCCAGTTCCTTCTCAAATCTCAGTGTAGCCAATTCATCTCTTGTTAGGTTCCAACCAAGTCAGGTGTGTCTCCATTGGCAGTGTGCTATTTACTATATGAGCATGAATATGGGTAGAAACATGTGCAGGAATGTGGGAACAAGGGTGGGCTGCGAGCTGATGATGTCATTTTGCATGTCAGTAATTCAGCTGTTGCATTGTTTTTGTACGATGACAAAAGCCCCGTCAAGTTGATATTGGATGCACTCTCTCACAAGTACCAACTGTCATCGTCCAGTGAAGAAAATCTACAGGCCCATCAACCAGCGCAGTCTGCTATCAATCAGTTCATTTGCACCCAACGCCCGATTTGGCCCTGCTAGTACCACCTCAAAGGTGGTTCCAAAAAACGGGGAGGAACTGCACGGAATCTGAAAATGGAGATGAATGGAGGATAAAGAAGTTAAAGTCACACCCATGGAGAATGGGCCTTAATATTCTAAATTACTTGATAAGAGGAGTCTGAGAATATTCATGCTAACTACAGCTGAAACCTCCTGGCTTGGCGCCCATTCTCATGTCTCTCTTCTGGCACAAATTTGTTGTTTAATGTCATTTCTGCAAAGTTTCCTTTAAGCTCCAGAAGCTACAAGCCATCATAAAAAGCCTCAAGACCAGCTTCCTCGCAAGATTTAAACCGTTTATACCTTCCTTTCCTCCTCCACCAGCTTCTTTCTTCTTTTTACCTGGGATAAGCAGAACATAGCCTGCTATTCATGTCACATCTTGCCAGTAGCCGTCGCTTCGATGGGAGCCAGTGCTCCACGAACACTCCGGTGTTGAGTTCCACCATAGGGACAGGTTACCGGCTCCCGCTGCCAACAATGTCCGTTGAGCGCAAATGTTTATTTTAAAAGTTATGTTCGGGTATTGATTTTATTTCATTTTCCCTCCTCGCAGCCCGCCTGTTCCTGGCTCAGGTAAAGTGCCTGTCCATCATGAGGTTTTCCCGCTGGAGCTCGGCATGTTGTCTGTCTCATAAAAGCTGCTACTATAGTATAATGTAGCTCCATAGCCTGAAATGTTCGACTTTCCTCTCCAAGAACACTCAGCGTCCACAAAGTGTGTGTATATGGGCACAAACCAAGAAAAATATGTTCGAGACTAACTTCTTATGATAGTCTAGACATGGAATATCTCACCTACCAAGAGGAAAAATATAACTGTTAACATTAATTTGTTACATGCCTCTTTGCCCACTTTCCTTATTTTATACCTCAAGTCTGTGTTTGTATTCAATTACTTTTAAACTGGTTTATGTTTAATTCGAATGAAGTCACACTTGTAGTTTTTTGCTCTCAAAACCGTTTTCTTTCTTCCTGTTAAAAGTGGGACTCACTTCCTACTGTTTATTTATCTCAAAGGTCATGAAGCAAAAACAAAAAAAAAAGTTTTGGTAATTGCTGAAATTAGATGATTGATCTCTTAATAAACTTTTCAAAAAATGTATTGATGATTTAAAACATGAGTGAGCATATACATATATTTTACATGTTGTGCTGAGCTACACCATATTACTGCTGACCATAGTATATTACTGAAGTGTCTGGAGAGCAAACCATATAGCCAACTCAATGAAAAACTGAATTCATGAGAGGAAAATTAAAGTTCTGGAATGGCCTAGCCAGAGACCAGAGTCAAATATGGCAGACGATCTGTGCAGAGGACAAATATATTACACTATAGAGCAGTCAACTATACTCATGTCAACATGTGACATGCTAACACACTTCTACCAAACACTAAAAGCTGAAACTGAATCATTAGCACCGTCCATATAATAGCGCATTTTGACATTTCGAAAATAAATTTGCTTATTGGAACCACATCAATTTAAAGATAATGAAGGTTTTTTTCTAAAACGTTTTGGAAACATTATTTTTCTGTCACCAGCCACTTTATTAACAACTGGATGTTGCCGAACTACTAAGACGACAACAACAGGAAGTAGCTGGAGGATGATGGCACGGCACGTTTTTTATTGACTTATCATGTGAACAAATGTATTCACATGTGATTTTAGCTGCATTGCTTATTTAATGAAAACACTATAATTGTGAAAGTGTGCTCTTTCGACATTAGCAGAATATTGACAACGTTGGAAACGCAGTTAGTGTCTCTCTATAAAGCCGGAGTAAAATGGAACTTTCAGGGTGTGCACACTTACGCAAACAGGTTTTATTTCTTTTGAAAATTTATTTCTCATTCAGTGTTTTTTTTTTTTTTTTTAATTCAACTCTTTACCATGGTCTCCTTTCTACACCAGCACTTTAGATCTTTTCCTGTTACATTACGGCTTTTCATTTACCAGGCGATAACCGAAAGTATCTTTGTGTTTTTGTGTGTTGTTGACATTGTATGGAAGCATAAGAATGAATCCAGGCTTAACAGCTGCACAGGTTCGCAAACATGCATTTATTAGAAAACACTTCAAAGAAGAGTGTGCAAATATTAAAAATGCCTGCGATGAAAACAGAGACTGAGGTACTTAGCAGTAATTCAGCTGTTGCATTGTTTTTGTACGATGACAAAAAAAAATCTGTATGTATGAATAAATAATTTGAGATGAAAACTGTTTGCACTGCTTCTTAAATCTGATTAGTCTACTTGTTTTGGCATCAATACCGAGTGCAAGAACCCTGATATCTAAGCACCGGGTAATTATTGTGGCTAAAATAGCTGTTTGGTCTGCCATTGAAGCTTATAAACCTATCAGACAGGGTTTAAAAAATACATCTGAGTCCTCACGTTATGCCCTTTTGGCTCCCATTTTCCCCAACATTTACAGCACAAACTTTATGACAATCCATCTGTAACAGCTCTGATGAGACTGGTGCTCAGATTTCGGTACAGTTAAAGAGGTTATGCTGCTCAAAAAAAAAAAAAAAGCATTTGAGCTAATCCAGAGGACTTTGCTTCCAAAGAGTCCTGCTAATGTAGGAAACATACTCATGGAAGGCAAAATTTATTAGAGCCATAACAAAATCTGTGAACGCTTACCATTTGCACCAGTACCTTAAGTAGTTTCATTTTTCTGCTGTCATTTTTAAACAGTAGTTTGTATTATGTATAGTTTTAAAAAGGTGTAGTAAATCAATGAACTTTGAAAATGTATGTACATCTTAATAGATTTTGGGGCGGTTTTGCTTTTTCGTCACACTTGAATGCTTCAAATATTAATTTGTACAAAATTTTCATGGCACAAACGTCTCATATACATATATCTATTCCTTTTGGTAGAGGGACGCCATTAAAGTGTTTTAATCGAGTTAATTGCAATTAGTCTCATTTTTATCAGAAACATTGAGAAAAAAAACAACATTCTCAATTTAAAAAGCTTTTTTGTTGCTAAATTATTTCTGAAACCACAGACATAGTAAGGGACATTTATCTGAATACTATTGGGGATGTATGTATATATATGATCATGTGTGTAATATTTTTATTTTGTGGGCGAAAGAAAAGGAAGGTTGTTTCTTTAGTGAAAAGGTTCATGTTACGTCCCTTTTCTCAGTTTTCACATGAAGCGTTAATTAGTGGGTTGTCTTTGTCCGTCTCCTGATTTAGGATCATGTGAGGCTTCCCCATCCTGGTAGGAAGTGTGACTTCTCTCTCTGTTTTTTATCTTTTTATTTCTAACTTCTGTTTATCCAATAAATCAGTCGCAGTCGTCCTCTTGAAAAGCGGTACTTCCTTTAAATAAACCTAACGCAAGCTGAGAAAACTTCAATCTCGTCCGCGGCCGGGCAGCTTCGTATATTAGAGTTGACAAACGTCATTAAAATTCACTGCTCCAAATAACCAATCTCTCAGCAGCCCACACATGCCAGCTTTCAGCCGTTCAGCTGAAACCGGGGATATGCTAACCTCTGCAGAGGACGTCCACTGGGACTTGGAGGCCAGACTTGGGTTTCCCCCCTGGGACAGAATCCGGCTAGCACGCATGCTAATGGCTGGATGTCTCTACGGTCTGCGCCTCAATCTTCATAAAATATTCTCCTCCGAGCTGGCTTTTCATCACCTATTAGGTCTCAAACATTCGAAAGTGACAAAAGAAGAGTTTTGACAAAGTGCCAAAACAGACTGTCACAACTCGCTGCTTTTCAAAGAAACGCCTCGGCCTTCCTCGTTACTTCCTCCGCGGAAAAGACCGAGCGCCGCGGAAGCTACGCCAAGGCAGTGGCTTCTCTAATCTTTAGACGGCAACAGAAACGGCTGGAGCAGGACGGGTCTGTTTCAGCCTTTTGTGGCTGAACACAAGCTGTTCGTGCGGCTGAGTTAAGCTAACCGCAAGCTTTTAAAGGCCAGCAGCAGGAGTGACAACTTCCAAGCAGGGTGGAAATTTGGCACTTCGAGTAGGTGCAAGATTTCGAGGTAAAAATAAAAAACCCCGAAAG
Organism: Girardinus metallicus; assembly: GCA_903067095.1. Taxonomy (NCBI): domain Eukaryota; kingdom Metazoa; phylum Chordata; class Actinopteri; order Cyprinodontiformes; family Poeciliidae; genus Girardinus; species Girardinus metallicus. The sequence continues at coordinate 51,019 of CAEGAE010003938.1, forward strand.
TAAAAGCCGCTTACTTCTACGGTTTCCTACAGGAGCTTTGTCATCACTGTACACTCAGCAAAATGACTCGTAGAGTTAGCTAAAACTAACAGAGTAGGTCAGTTTTAAACAAATACTACAAATACTTGTCTGGTATTTGCAATCAGCAAACTCTGACACAGTGTGACCCATTTTAAATAGTTTTTCATCTAAAAATAAATAAATAAATAAATGTCAAAAGAAAATATACGGGTCTGATGTTTTAGGAGCTAAAAATATCTTTGTGTGGACAGCAGCTTTCTTCAAAATACCAGAAACTTTGCTGCTAGAATTTTGTTCAATAAAATTTATGGTGGATCCAGTTTTTTCATTGGAATACACATACAGGACTTACTGGAAGGGTTGCTTTAACCATCAATTAAAAAAGTAAATATGGTATACTGCCTATATTCTTGAGCTGCCCGGGAATACCTAAAACCCGCTAATACTAGAGACTCCCTAAAAACGCTCAACTTCACAAAAAGTAGTTTTAAATAACATATTGAGTACAAAGTGTCCAGTTCAGTCCTTTACAGAAAAACCTTTACTGTCCAGCTGGAGCTGCAGGTTACAGAACCCAAGTTCAGGTGGTTGACAATGTCGTCTTGGGAGGTTTTCAGTTGAACAGAACCTTTTGAGATGTTCAAAACTTAATCCATAACTTTATACAGAATTTAAAAAAAATCATATTTCCTCCCCTACTGTGTCTCTGTTTAGTGTCCTAAGAGGCTTTAGGGGTATCAAAAGGTTTCAGTAAAGAAAGGAAGACTCTTGTTCCTTTAGGTGCTTTCTGGAGGTCATTTGCTGCAGTGAATTTTATTTAGGGGTGTCAAAGGAGGCACGCTGTCGGAAAATAAATTAAGTTGTGAATCACAAACATCAGTTCATTTAGATTTCATCTGTGTGAGCTGGATTTTAAGCTACTTGTAAAGGGTGAATTTGAATTGAACATCCCGGGCCACCATCATACATTTGTTTTTTTCAGTGGCGGTTTTTAATGTGGGTGTTATGGGCAGTTGCCCAGGGGGGTACTAGAAAGGGGCAAGGCACCCTAGAAAATATAATATAACTCATTTGTTAGTTTTGCCCTGAAGATGTTTGCTACTGCTTCTACTTCAGTTGCTTGTTGGTGGGAACAGGGAGGCTAGGTTACCTGCTTTCTGCATTTGAATTGGTTGAGAGGCGCCAAAAGGTTCTTTTGATCATTTTCAAGCACAAAAAAACGTCATTAATATGATTCAACAACATTTAAACAAACTCGGCGGCATTTATTGCTGTTCTTGCACCTTTAGAAAAACTACAAGCCACACAGTCACTGATGACTGAAATGCATGGCTAAAGGTGGACTGGAGCATGCTAGATTTTTCTGTGTGCGTCTTCCACATGTGTTTCTAATGGGAAGAACAGCGTGCAGAGTTGGTATCAGCTACAGCTGACAGTCATGCACGCATGCTTTGTCTGCACATGCACATATTACGGTCTGAGCTTTAAAGCGCTTCTGATTGGAGAGAGGCTGCCTGGTGAATATGTGCTACGGGCTCGGGTTACTTTGTGGCTGCTGAATGTCTAACGAAGGAGGATGTCAGTCTTTGCTGAGAAGCGGCTGTGACAGCAATGAGATGCAGAGGCAAATGAAACCTCAGCAGAAAGAGAAAAAAAAAGTCAAAACATTAAACAGCAGTAGCATTTTTTTAAAACCTGTGTGGTTCTGTTTTTGGCTTCCACTGCCGTGATCTGGGCTCCTTCCTTCTTTTTTTATTCTGGAGGCATTTAAACAAAAAATCTCATTTTTAGTTTAAATGTGTAATAATTCTGTCACATGAAAAATGGGTGTTTTTCAAAGTAAAAACAGAAGGTTTGTTGTGTGACAGAATAAAAATATGTTGTAATGCATATTAATATCGTTACATGGGGGGTTTTACAGTCACAGGAACTGAACACCTTTCAGTCACTGAATCAACCATGAAGACTCAATTAATCTAGAGTCAAACATAAGCATGGACCAGTTATTACTAGCAAGAAACATACCGTGGTTTTAAAACATCACAGTTTAAAAACTGGGTAACACTTTATTTGACGGGTTGTGAATAAGACTGTAATGACACCGTCATAAATATGACATAACAGCTGTCATGAACATCAGTAAGTCTTCATGAATATTTATGACTGCTGTCATAAAGTGTCATTCGGTAAATCATGACAACTTTAATAATAAAAAGCTGATATTATTCAAAATGTCTTTGTTATGACAACTTGACATTAACCAAGCAATCATGATCTGACATAAATTTGTTACAAAAGTATTATTGATTACACTTTAAAAATTATGTAGCTTTATGTTATTAAAGATAAAGTTTACCGAATAAAGTGTTACCAAAAACGGATTCCATTCTTGCTTTATAGCGTTCCTGCAGTGCAAGTCTGTTTTGAAGAGATACCAGCACCAGTGGACGGCAGCGCTAACTAAAATGTTAGTTTCACTTTCCCTAAAGTACTAATCTTAAACATTAGTCTTGCTAACAGGATGGAAATTATTGGAAGCTAATGCTAAAGTGACAAAAAAAAATTATGTTGTGTTATAAATACGCAACATTCTGAAAAGAGAAACCATGAAGAGAGGAAATTGAACTGCTGAAAATTGTTCAGTCACTCCCACTTCAAAATAAAAGCATAAAAATAAACATCTATTTGACAAATTCTTTGCAGTCGATAACCAAAATTTCAACACGTCGAACTATATTCACCTGAAAGTTTACAAAATGTCCATGCAAGTTAGTACTTTACAATAGATGTGAAATTAATTAATTTAGGGGAAGCCAAGTGCACTAAACGTTTTCAACGTTAGCAAACAAAAAATTAGCTCACCTATTAGCATGTTAGCAGGAGTGTGCTCACTACAGCCAAGAATGTTTTCTCTTTCTGTACAGAGAAGAGACAAAAACAGAGTGGTGACATTTACCTGGGATTTTAAAAGTACTGTACGTATCGAGGAGGTGAATAAGGCGGCATTTATACCATTGCAACAGGGACATCACTCTGTAAAGATATCGAAAAAGAAAAACTTTTTATTTTACCTGACCTCATTATACAAGAAATAAACAAGAAATCCTTACTTATTATTATCCCATAAGTACATAGAGTCTAATTATGTTTTTAAAGGTTGTGATGGGAAATTTTATTGGAAGGTAAGAAGTGGTACTTTCAACTAAATAACTGATTAAAATGTATTTAATCATTTTCTATAGTTTAACTCCATAAACTGAAATACACATCTGCTTCAATGTAGTTTGTGCAAAAATATAGTTTTTTTCCCCACTATTGTCATTGGATGCTTATAGTTTGTGCAAATGATGTGGCAATAAGGTTTTGTAATGAATCAGTAAATCTAAATCTAAGTTTCAATTTAAATTGTACTCTACTAAATATATCAAAAATGTCATCAGATCGAAAAGTTTAGGTTCCAACATTGAACATTGGGGCTCCACATATTAAACAGTTTTCTGTTTACTAACTTCTCAACCCCTTATGAACAATACCTCTTAACCCATATGTCTGTAATTCTGAAAGTATCAAATGGTGATTTATAGTATCAAATTATGGTATTAAATCGATACATAATCCCTCTCTACATTAATTTATGTACAATCAGTACTTTTTCTTTATAAACCTGCTCAATTATTCTATCAAGCTTCCAAATTACCCAACCTTTTGAAAGAAAACGACAGTGGAAGTGTGAGCCTCCTCCACGTTTTCTACTGATTTGCTGTCCTTCCAAAAATATCCACAAAAAACAAAAGCTGGCAACCCACTCCAAATGAGTGGCAGGTGAAAGTAGAAACACCAGGATCATAAATAACTCAGGCAGAGACTCACCGTAACCCTATATTTGGAGAAAAGCTTGCATTCTATTAACACATGGCTTATGAGAGTTTATATTTTCAGCAGCCAAAGAAAACAAATGGAAGAGAATGTATGAACATGGGGCTCGAAGCTCTTATCCAAGCAGCGCAGACTGGAGGAAGTAGAGAGCTGTGGAGCGACAACGGAACTGACCACAATCTAAACCATCATCTGTGCCAGAGACAATCTAGTTCCAAGTTCATTAGCAAACACTGAGCATATGAGAGCACAATGTGAGGCCCAACACAGCACTGATGTCTATTGATCAACTTCACTGAATCAAGAACAGTTTAAAAGCAAGTTATTTTGGTCCGTATTGTCGCCAACATGTGTGTGAGCTCAGAGAGAGAAGAAGCTGCTAAAGAAAGCTAAGGAGTGAGAACTGAAGATGTGTCAGGTAACTTAGGGGTCTCCTGCTCAAAGGATGAGTTGGGAAATTTTATTGTAAGGTTATAAGGCGTATTTTCAATTAAACAACAGATGAACATTTTTTTAATCGTTATCCAAGAAACTTTCCGTGGTTTGACTCCATAAACTGAAATACACATCTGCTTCAATGTAGTTTTACAAAACTAAAGTGTTTTTTCCCCTCTGAGCATCATCATTGGATGCTAATAGCTTCTGTAAATGATCTGGCAAATAATTTCTCCAAAGCATTGTAATGAACTAAAATCAGTTTTTAATCAGTAAATATAAATTTAAACATAGTTTACTTACTGCACAAAGTACTGGAATGTTCTCTTGTAAAACAACATTTAGTGTTCGTCACTGAAGTCTGGTTAAAAACTCTTCTTTCCATATCTCAAGTTAGGAAGAAAAAGGGAACAATACAAAACAGGAAGTGTTGATGAATGCAAAACACTGTTTTTTTCCTCAAACATATCGGTGCTTTTGCATGACTTAAATCTGTAGTCAGAGATTTACTTTTAAGTTTTTATTTATCTGCAAATAAAAACAGTGAAAATGTTTTCACTGTTGTTCGAAATGAGATTCTGATGCATCTCGAGTCAAAACTGTGCTGAACCCAACTGAACCAGGCTATAGAGACTGACCACAGTTTCACTGGGAGGATTCAGGTCAGACTTACTCATCCATCCATCCATCCATTTTCATTACACCCTTGTCCCCCAGTGGGGTCAGGAGGGCTGCTGGTGTCTATCTCCAGCCGCGTTCCGGGTGAGAGGCAGGGTCAGTGGACAGGTCACCAGTCTGTCGCAGGGCAACACAGAGACAGACAGGACGAACAACCATGCACACACACACTCACACCTAGGGACAATTTGGAGAGGCCAATTAACCTGACAGTCATGTTTTTGGACCGTGGGAGGAAGCCGGAGA
>CAEGAE010003959.1:0-21842 GCA_903067095.1 Girardinus metallicus
GTCTTCAGAGGTTTTTGTGTCGTTTCCTTCAGTGGTTCTTGGTGCAGCGCCCCCACAGGCCAGGAGGGGAACAGCTTGGTTTGACTCAAAGCAGAGAGAGAGAAAACCACAGCAGCTGGAAAGGGAGCAGAGGATGGAGTTCTGGTTCCAGGTGAGACTCCGTTCCTCCGCTGAGTGGAGATCATACCTGAGCCTTCAGACGTCCGGCTCCTCCAGACCAGCCTGCTGGTTCTGGATCAAAGTCGTTTCTGTTTCCATCAGTTATTCTTGAAGTCTGTTGAAGTTCCTCCTGAACAGAATCTTTCAGACCCCAACTCTGAATCTGTGCAGAAAATATAAAGCTGATGCTAATCAAAGCTCTGCACATCCTGCGTTTTTCCTCTTCAGGATCTAATTATGGAAATCTATTCTGACCCGGAGACCCGGCTCATTAAAACATCCTGGTATCCTTGTCAAGTCGGGGCCCGTCACAAACGAGCCGGCGGTCCGCTTCGGTCCCCGACTGATTGCTGAATAAATGCAGGTGGCGTTGCAGCGCGCTGCTTGTTAGCATGCTGCGCTACAAACACGCAGCTGAGGCCCCACCTGCTCCGTTCAGCAGAATCCTGATGAGGCGCCGCAGGATCCAGCACAAAAGGCCGCATTCTGCATGAAAGATGAACCCGGGTCACAGCATGGTTCTGGCTCCTCCAGACACAATACTGGTTCCTCCTTAACCGGTTCTGGAGCTGAGAGACCTTCCTGACTGAGTTTGGATCATCGTTCGATTGATGGTTTTGTCCATTTCTCTATAATATTCTCATTAGAAACTTGATGTTTTTTAGACATTGGATTTATAAATTAATAACACTTAAATTGTATGTTTGTTTTTTTGTTGTTTTTTTTTTACTTTATGTTCATCAAAATTTGGCCTGCAAAAAATGTACCTGCATGTGATTGCATTCTGGTAACCCAAGCCAAAAAAGTTACCACTAGATTGATTTGAACAACTTCTAGCCAATCAAACGCCTCTACTTTGGTCACATGACAAAGCGTTAGCTGGCTAGCATGGCTAACTGTTAAAGGCATCTTTTAGATTCTTCTAAATGGCAGCATAAGAGCCTTATGAATGAAATGAATAATTACTGAGGCTGCAGGAGCACATGGTTTGACGCTTGGGTGGTGGGCGTGGCCAGGTGGGCGTGGTCAGGTGGGCGTGGCTGTCACTAAGGTCTGAGTGGGAGCCATACTGGCGCCGGGGTGGTTATGATTTCTGTTGACTGTAATGCCGTTTATTGTTGGCACCATTTACGGTTTATCCTGGTCAGTATGTGTCAGTCCTTGTAAAGTCTGAAGTTTGGCAGTCAAAGTGGAATAAATTGATGACTGCGACAACAAAGAAGCGGCCTGGAGTTTATGGAAGCACAAGGCAGACAGTCTGAATTCCCCGGGTCAACCCCGGGCTAACCCTGATCCTCTGCAGCACCATTAGTTTGCTGCACATGTATCCAGAGAAACATTAACTGACGGAAACAGTGTTTGAAAACTGAAGGAAGATCGGAGCTTCAGGAAGTAAAAATTATTTTAAGTTATATTTGACTTTGACTGAAAATATATTTGGTATATACAGCATTTTTATGACAACTGAAGGAAACATAGTTACTGGATTGTGCTATAAAATGGCTCTATGTGCCTGGAGAAGAACGCATGATGGTGGCCCTTTAAGATGACGTCACACTTGGATAGTAACTAGTTCCATTTTTTTACTGTGTTAAAAAATTTAAAATTATACCAGAGTTTAATTTTTGGCTACTTTACCCACTTCTGCTGACTCCAGCGAGTCGTTTTGCTCTGTAAAATAATCTCTCTTGTTTTAGAAGTTTTTCTTCTGTTAGATGATCAGAACCGGATCCAGAGTTTAAACCTCAGCAGGTCTGAATCGATAAATTGATTTTCTTGGAGTTTCTGGTGAATTCTGGGTCAGTTTCTGCTGAATATTGTGATTTTTGGACCTGCTGAGGAAATGATTTGATGCTTCCATCTTCCTGTTGTTTCCTCTCCTCCTGTTTCCCAGTCAACAGTGTGGGTGTGTTGCTCCTTTAACTAGGCCGCCGTGCGCGCTGCGCTGATCATACTTTCATTAGGTGCTGTAAATGTGACGAGCCCTCGGCGGGCCTCCAGAGGATCCGCGTTCATTAGTCTGTAAATCACAGTTTACGGCGGTTGATTGGAGGACATATGCTGCCAGTTAAACGCCGGGCTGCAGGAACGGAGGAGGAAGCTTCACTTTGCCTCGCTTTATTTCTGGAGACCCAGATCTGTAACGACTCTTTAAAACTAAAACCAGTTCAATCCAGTCATCCATCCCCACTGATCCCAGTTACCAGTCAGTTCATTAAGTTTATTATTAAAATCAGTTTAAAAGTTCCTGACCAGCAGGGGGCAGCAGCGGAGAGGAAAAACTCCAATTTAACAAGAAGAAACCGCCAACAGAATCAGAACCTTGTTGGGTACCAGCGGCCATCTGCCACAAAAACAAGCAGAAGAACTGAACCAGGAGAACTGAAAGTTAAAAGTTAACAGCAGGAGAAGGACCAGGTATTGGCAGCATCATGTCAGCTGATGCTAATCAGAACATCAGATGTAGCTCCGGTAGAGAAAAACTGGGAAAACAAAGTTTGCAGTTAAAATAGCAAATTGTGCCAATGGGAGAGCAGTAGGAGGAGAAAGTGAAGCTGTTCTTTGGTTTTGATTTTCCATTTCCCAACCAAAACTCAGATCCAGCCAAAGACTGATGTTCCGTTTCTCTCCTCGGTTCGGCTCTGATGCTGAACCTGGTCCTCTGTGTGAAACGGAGACAGGACGCGAACAAACGCCGCAGCCAGCTTTCTCTTTTTCTTCCTCTGTCCGGCAGCCAATCACGGCCTGGCTCGGTTTGTGCTGCGGCGCCATCAGGGAGCAGCTCACAGTGTCGTCTGAAGGCCGCCGCATTGTTCTGCAGAGCGGCTATCTGCTGGAACGCGGCCGGCGCCACATGGGAGAGCCGCCATGGCAGAGAGACTGAAAACCTGGAGCAGATCCGCTCCACGCTGGAACGGATCCACTGAATCCAGTAAGGCTGGCCGACCGATGAGAACTCCGGCCATTGCACATGGAAAAACAAGAAAGCAGGAGGAAATCTCAGCCAAACATGCTGACATTTTTTATTAAACTCTTTCAGTTCTGAAAGTGGACAATTTGTGACAAAAAACCTCAGAAATGTTGAGAACATTTCTTGAAAAAACTTGAAAATGTCTTTGTTTCAAAAGTTGAAAATTTTCAACTTGATCTGGAGGAAGCCTGTGAAGGACTGTAGAACCGGTTGGTGTAGAACCGAGCGGTGTAGAACCGGTTGGTGTAGAACCGGTTGGTGTAGAACCGGGTGGTGTCTCCGTCCTCCTGGTTCCGGTCAGAACCCGGTTCTGGACCGTGGGTCGGTCTGACCTCTAAACGCCTGGATGAGTTTCTGCTCTCAGACTTTAGTCTCTGGTTCTGGAAACGTTCTGCAGCTGGGAGGAGAACCACTGTGGAACCGGGTTTATGTGGCTCAGGAGGTCAGAGGTCATCCTGATCTCTAGTTTACAGCTGGAATAACTGAAGCTGTTTGTTTTGTAGGTTTAATTCTTCAAACATCAGAACTCTATGCTGCGGGTTTTAACCCAAAAGGATAAAAACTGAAAACAGCTGCAGGTTTCAGAGGGAAATAATGGGAGCAAAATGAATCCAAACAGGTTGAAATGGGGCCTGCAGGACCGTAAAGGCTCACAAATGAGCGATGCGCCGCTTGTTTCACATCATCTCAGCCAAATAAACCCAGAAACAGAGCAGCTCTGTGAGCCAGGAGGAACTTCCTGTTTCCACCAGGAGGAACTTCCTGTTTCCACCAGGAGGAACTTCCTGTTTCCACCAGGAGGAACTTCCTGTTTCCTGCTACTTCCTGTCTGGGCTCAGCTCAGCCCCTCCTCTTCTCCCTCTGAGCTCATCTTCATTCTGCCTTCCTCTTCACCTTCCTCTTCGTCTTCAGCAGCCAGGTGAGGTTCAGGGCCGTAGGACAAATGAATTACCAGCATCAGATTAGAGAGAGGGGCGAGCAAGCGGCTGATAAATTATGGAAGCAACAGGAGATTTAATGCCCAACCCTGGAAAAGGCTTTTAATGTGAAAGGAGCTGAGTGGAGGTGTGTGTGTGTGTGTGTGTGTGACCGGCCTCAGGTGATGCCAGATTTAAATGGTTTAGAAGGTCAAAGGTCAGTAAGCGTCTGTGTTTTCCTCCAGGTCCAGAGAAAAGCAGCTCTGATGTCAGGCTGATATCATCTGGTTTGGGTTTTTCTGCTCCGGTTGTTTCCAGGTTGCAAAACAACAAACATGAGAGAGGAAACCTGGAGTGTTGCCTTCATTCTCCATGGCAACCTACTCTGCTCCTTCAGACTAGCCAGCAGCAATTAGCAAACATCTGATGAGCTCATGACAGGGGCTGCTGCTCAGAGGTAAAAGTGTTGTTAAAGGGTGAATAGAGGAGCCATGTTGGGATGATTTCCTGGAGGCGGAGCTTCAGTAAGAGCAGGACCTTCTTAAAGAGACAGAGGCCCAATTTCAAGGCGTTAAAGCAGGAAGTAAATTTCTTTTGAGTCATATTTGATATATAAATAATTTTTTATGACACCTGAATGTAACATAGTCACTGGACTGTGCTATGAAAGGACAAACATGTGACTGTCCCTTTAATGAAAACCTGACGGTAAAGTCAGTACATCCAGCTGGATCGCTAACCGAGTGCTAACTGCACCGGACGCAGCTCAGAGTCTGGTTCTGGGTGGAACTGTATTTATTACTGATGATGTCAGAACTTCTTTTCCCCTGTTTCAGGTAAAGGTCAGAGGTCAACATGAAACGTTTGTGTTTCTGCGCCTCTCTTGCGTCTACTTCCTGTTTGTCTTCAGTTCCTGCGCTCTTTGGCGTCTGCAGTTTTAGTTTGTTTGGTTTTACCTCCATAAAGTTTATCTGTTATGGATTTTTAGATCGTTTTGGACTCGTCTCTGCAGTGAGACCCGGTCAGGAGGTTCTGGTTCTGGTATCACAGATGTTGTAAATCAGCTGTTGCAGCTCATGGTTCCGCCTGATTAACCCGTGAAACGGGACAAACGTCCGTCTCTGCTTGACCCGATCGGTGTCAGCAGAGGAGCTGCGGGCCGGCGCCGAGAAATAAAGGCTGAGTGAAAGTGAGACAGATGAGGAAGATTAGAGGATGAAAGGACAGAGCGAGCGAGCGAGCGAGCCGTTAGCAGTCTGAGCGCGGAGTCATTGTTTCACAAATAAAATGATAATCATCATGTAGAATCCATCAGAACCGCCGACAGGAGCAGCGAGTCAGTAAGTGGAGCTTGTTGCTTTCTGCTTCATTTCTCCGTCTGCAGGAGAAAAACAGCGAGTTGATGAACGCTGCTGCGTGTGTGTGAGTGTCTGGGTGTGTGTGTGAGTGTCTGGGTGCGTGTGAGTGTGTGTCTGTGTGTGTGAGTGTGTTGCAGAAAATGAGAGGTTGTAATGAAACAGTAATTGCAGCAGTGAGCAGGGTCAGGGTAATTAAGTGTTATTAGTTTCTCTGTTTCACCTTCAGAACTCAAGTTATTCCTTGACAACATCTGTCTGGTTTAGAACTACGGGACCGGTCCGGATCCGGGTTGGGACCGGTCCAGGATCCGGGTCGGTCCGGACCGGTCCGGATCCGGGGTGTTTTTCCAGGTCCGACTCGCTGAACAGCCGGTTCTGTAACTGGATCTGGTTCTGCGGTTGTTCTCATGATGAGGAGGAGGTCATTACATTTGGAGGCCACAGACTCACATGGCAGCACAGGAGGAACTGCAGACCAAACAGTTCCCTGAACCAGTTCTCTTCCGGTTCACTGAGTAACATCACTTATATGAAGGTTTGGCTGTGAAAGCTGCTTGTTGTTTGCTGCAGTAACACACGTGCAGCGTGTTTGAGCTACAAGGTCCAAATAACTCTTTACAGTGATCTGACCTTTGACCTTATTGGAATTAGCAGAACTTTCAATCTGTCGAACGTCAGCGCGACTCTGCAGGGATCAGAGGCTAATGAGAGGAGATCAGCTGGGAAAGAAGAGTTTCTCCAAACCTTTCCTGAAGGATGGAGTTCATTTCCGTCCGTCAGGAACTTCCTGGGAACGGATTGAATAATCCTCCGACCTTTCACAGGTCTCCTGTAATTACTGCGACCGGCGCCGCTCTCAGCCAGGTCAAACTCATTCTCCGCTTTTTCTTCTTTGTGTTTTTGATTTTCTTCCAGAAACCTGTCAGAAAATTCCCACATTCTGCTTTACAGCAAACACACCGCAGGCTTAATCAGAGCAAAATGACCAGAAGGACCAAAAGGATCAAAAGGACCCAGTTCAGCTCAGTGGAGACAAACCAGAACCAGTTCGGTCTGCTGGGGTCCAAACCGAACACAGCAGACTGGGAACAAGTCAAGGAAATTAAAACTTCAAATCTTAAAAAACTGAATTAGTGCAGCAGTTGAAAGGATCAGAATGACGAACACCTGGATCGACCAAGAGAGTCCAGGAAGGTCCAACAGATCAGGTTCTGAGTTACTGGTCCACCACTGGATCCAGTACAGGTTCCACAAAACAGATGTTCTGGGTCTGAGCTTCTGATTGGTTAAAAACTCACAGCATCTGCTTGTGAGCTAACATGTTGCATTCTGGGTTGTATTTACCCAGAATGCCCTGCGCTGTAGTCCACTTCCTGCTTTTGGGGCGGTCTCCGGTCCGCTTGGTGTTCACATTCAAACCGAACCAGCGTTCACTTCAACCGAACCCAGACCGAGGTTTGAAAGGACCAGAGGTCAGAGGTCAATTAGCATTCACATCTTACCAACCGGACCGGAGTTCTAGGCAGACGGACTGGAGTTGGATTAAAGCAGACTCCTCCTGTCAGCCTTTGGTTTGAATTTGCTAAATCTGCTGACATAATTGTGTAGGTTTGGTTTCTCTCGTCAGATAAAGTTCCAGCTGAACATTTTTCTTTCCGACTCGTTCTCCTCCTCTCTTTCCTTTCAGATCCCTCAGATCAGCTACGCATCCACGGCCCCGGAGCTGAGCGACGACCGCCGCTACGACTTCTTTTCGCGCGTCGTTCCTCCAGACAGCTTCCAGGCGCAGGCCATGGTGGACATCGTTAAGGCCATGGGCTGGAACTACGTCTCCACGGTGGCGTCTGAGGGCAGCTACGGCGAGAAGGGGGTGGAGGCCTTCATGCAGCTCTCCAGAGAGGCAGGTGAGTCCGGGTCTGGTTCTGGAACCAGAACCTGCTGGTTCATGGCGGCGCTCCATTTCAGACTGAACATACCGAGACACTGTTACATGAGCTGAAGGTACAAGCTGTGATTTTTACCAGCACACCTCCAAACCTTTCCCTCTGCGTCTCTGCAGGCTTGTTTCTGTTACTGAGGTTTGAAATACAACGAGACAGAAGCTGCGTTTCCATCTCAGATATCCGCAAAACTTTGTCAGCGTTCCACTCAGGTCGAAAAAACACAAATTATTTCCATTAAATAAGAAACTCCATTAAAGTCACACATGAACAACTTTATGTGGTAAGTCGTTAAAGAGGCAGTATCATGTTTAACACATAATATCATTTTATTACACAGTACAGGAGCTACGTTACCTTCAATTGTCATAAATAGCAAACAAGACTTAATTAAATTTGACTCTTAACTTAATGTCTTGAAATTGGGCCTCTGTCTCTTTAAAACCCCTTGCTCTGTCTGAAGCTCCGCCTCCAGGAAGTCATCCCAACATGGCTCCTCTGTTAACCCTTTAACAAGCAGCTCCTGTCACGAGGCGCTCACCTTTCGTCGCAGGCTGTTGGATAATCTCCCCGGCTCAGATCGGCGGCGCTTCTCAACCAAAGAATTAACGAACGGCCGTTTGTGCGTTTCCCGAGCAGCTTGTGGTCATATTTGTCATGAATGTAGGAGTTTTACTGTATATACAGTTTCACTTTTAAATGTCAGTTTTTGCATTATACCGTCCCTTTAAAAGCATTATCCTCAAACTACTTCCTGTAACTACTTCCTGTTGTCTTCTTCTTCGTGGTTTTTGTCAGTGGTAACCTCCGGTTGTTGATCATGTGACTCACGTTTCCATTAGACTTTTCCAAAATAAATCTATTTCTATTAGGCCAAATAAAAAAAATCACCTCATCGTAGCGACAAAATGTTTTATCAAATACGTTTTTTCTTAATTAGCACGTTTCTATTCAGCAAAATTGTTTATGAATTGTCAAATTGTGCAATTATCTGGTCAATGGAAACGCAGATACAGAAGCTACAGGAAAATGTAGCGAATCATAATTTCTGTTCAAACCAAACTGCTGCGAACAAATAAAAATCATCCAAAATGATCAGCATAAATGATTCACTTTGAACAGCAGAGAAGAAGTCTGTTTATGTGACGTTCTGCTGACTGAGGATCTTTGGTGTTGCAGTTTTTATTCTGTTAAACCTGAACAACCTGCAGAAGGTTTTCGCTTGTTGTGAACGTGTGGCTCACTCCTTCATTCCCCAGAAACAGGAGTTCATGTCGGTGTGATCACATGAAGAGTCCAGCCTCCACGTTTGTGTCTCCCTGGAAATGTTTTCTGATCTTAGTGACCTGAAATGCTCAGGCCCGGCTCAGGCTCGGTTCAGGCCCGGTTCAGGCTCGGTTCAGGCCCGGCTCAGGCCCTGTTCAGGCCCGGTTCAGGCCCGGCTCAGGCCCGGTTCAGGCCCGGCTCAGGCCCTGTTCAGGCCCGGTTCAGGCCCGGCTCAGGCCCTGTTCAGGCCCGGCTCAGGCCCGGTTCAGGCCCGGTTCAGGCCCGGCTCAGGCCCGGTTCAGGCCCGGTTCAGGCCCGGTTCAGGCCCGGTTCAGGCCCGGCTCAGGCCCGGCTCAGGCCCGGTTCAGGCCCGGTTCCCCAGGGCAGCTCTGGCTGCTCTCCAGCAGGTGACCAGGTGTGAATGACTGAATGCAGTGAATAATTGGCCTGTTTGCTGAAGTCGTTCATGGAGTCTGACTTCCTGCTTCTGTGCCTCGGGTTGATTTATTACACGATTAAATCTGTGAACTCATCTTCATGAGTAAATTCTGGATTTTATTTATTTATTCACAGAAAAACAAGCAGCAGATTAATGAAGATTTAACGCCACCAACTGTGACCAGCGTCCCTGCTGTAGCAGCTGCTGGTATTAGCACTCCTGTTGCCATGGCAACGCTGCAGCCGTGCACTTTCCCACGGCGCCGTGTGCCTTCAGACATCAGAGTGCAGAACCGGGTCCTGGACCCGCTAACAGAACCAGAACCTGAGCTCAGCTAACGATCTGTCTGGACCCGCTAACAGAACCAGAACCTGAGCTCAGCTAACGATCTGTCTGGACCTGCTATCAGAACCAGAACCTGAGCTTAGCTAACGGTCTGTCTGGACCCGCTAACAGAACCAGAACCTGAGCTCAGCTAACGGTCTGTCTGGACCCGCTAACAGAACCAGAACCTGAGCTCAGCTAATGGTCTTTCTGGACCCGCTAACAGAACCAGAACCTGAGCTCAGCTAACGGTCTGTCTGGACCTGCTAACAGAACCAGAACCTGAGCTCAGCTAACGGTCTGTCTGGACCTGCTAACAGTGTTTGGAAATTTACACATTAAAAAATTAACTGCAATAATTTGGGTTTTAAATTTTAGTTTGCTTTTCTTTTTTTGTCCATTTGAACTGGAAACGACGGATGAGCCGTTTGAACGGATCTACAGCGACAGAGATGCATCTCAACTGAACGCATCGATCTCCAGTAAGTGAGACTGGACTATTTTGATAGTCCAGTCTCACTTATTGGCAAGTGAATTTGGATATTAGCTCAACATTTAGCTCTGAGCTAGCTAGATTACAAGGTAAATATTTAGCTAGCTCAGATCTGAATACTTTGTCTGGAGCCAAATAGTTACTCATTACTGGAGCTGAACTTCTAGTTTCTAAGCTAAAGATTTGGTTGCTAACTACCAGATACGACGCTTCTTGGCTACATGTGTCCTGTACAGTAGAGTGTCTTATTTCAGTTTGAAGCTAAGGAATATTTTGAAGTTCTTCTTCTATTTCTTTATAGTTATATAGACACAGATTTCCTCTTCATGTTTGGTTTCCACCAGCAGCCAGATGTCATGTAACAAACCAAATCCTGTCACATATTCCCATGAAAAATGAGAATATGTGACAGGATTAGAACGAAATCAGAGTGAATAGTGACATTTTAAAACAAGGATGAAACATGTTAATGTTTCTGTCTCTACTGAGAGAAATGCTGATATTGCTGAGAATCAGCAGAAGTTTTTTGGGTCTCAGTCGGAGCGTTTGGACGGCGTGAAAGCCCGCGCAGCGATCTGAACACCGAAACAAAACGCGCTTTGCTCCAAAACGCGCTGCAGATCAAACTGTTGACGCACAGAAGCTTGAAAGGAATTAATTAGAGCTCCCGGTGTTGTTGATTGCTCTCTGAATAATCTGGCTGACATTTCCAGCAATCTGATGACTCTCTGCAGCTCGGCGGTCAGGAGGCATCCTGACATTTGCGTGCAGGAGTTTTTAGGGGATTATGAAAGGACGCGGAGGACGCCCCCCGATCCGGCAGCACTGAACGGCGGGCCGGCGCCTGCACCGGATCAGCCGCGGAGCATTGATCTGTGGCAGCTTTAAACCGGATTGGATTAAATGAAGTTCACAGCGGTCCTCCAGCCTCTTATCGGGCCGCAGCGTCCGGCTGCCTCAGCGCTCCGTTTAATGGAAATGTCAGAAGAAACTGTAATCAAACTGGAGTAGCTGAGACGGTTCAAAGGTTCAGCAGAAACGTTTCAGTCAGCCGGTTCTGGTTGTCTGGGTCAGCGGACCGCCTCATCAGAATCAGAACCGCAGACTAGACCCAGTTTTACGCTTCTTCACCGTCCTGTGGAGCTGTTATTCAGATGCACACACACACACACACACACACACACACACACACACACACCTGTTGCACGGTGGATCTGTTCTGGTTTAATGGAAATGTCAGTAGAACCAGTAATCAGACTGGTGGACCAACCAGATTCTCCAGAACGTCCCAGTTGTTCTAAAACCAAACAGTAAACCCAGGAGCGCCGCGGCGCCTCGTGTTGGGAACCCTTCATGTTTGGGAACCCTCTGGGATGTTCAGTGGTTGCTAGCTTAGCGTTAGCTTCAGCTAAACCACAGCCTGACTCTCCTGCTGGTTCCCCCTGGTGGTTCCCTCCATGGTTCCCTCCATGGTTCCCTCCATGGTTCCCTCCATGGTTCCCCCTGGTGGTTCCCTCCATGGTTCCCCCTGGTGGTTCCCTCCATGGTTCCCCCTGGTGGTTCCCTCCATGGTTCCCTCCATGGTTCCCTCCATGGTTCTCTCCATGGTTCCCTCCATGGTTCCCCCTGGTGGTTCCCTCCCGGTGGTTCTCTCCATGGTTCCCCCAGTGGTTCCCTCCATGGTTCCCTCCATGGTTCCCCCTGGTGGTTCCCTCCATGGTTCCCCCCTGGTGGTTCCCTCCACGGTTCCCTCCATGGTTCCCCCTGGTGGTTCCCTCCATGGTTCTCTCCATGGTTCCCCCTGGTGGTTCCCTCCATGGTTCCCCCCTGGTGGTTCCCTCCATGGTTCCCCCCACGGTTCCCCCCTGGTGGTTCCCTCCATGGTTCCCCCTGGTGGTTCCCCCCTGGTGGTTCCCTCCATGGTTCCCCCCTGGTGGTTCCCTCCATGGTTCCCTCCATGGTTCCCTCCACGGTTCCCTCCATGGTTCCCTCCATGGTTCCCCCTGGTGGTTCCCTCCATGGTTCCCCCCTGGTGGTTCCCTCCACGGTTCCCTCCATGGTTCCCTCCACGGTTCCCTCCATGGTTCCCCCCAGTGGTTCCCCCTGATGGTTCCCCTTGGTGGTTCCCCCTGATGGTTCCCCTTGGTGGTTCCCTCCATGGTTCCCCCTGATGGTTCCCCCCGGTGGTTCCCTCCATGGTTCCCCCTGGTGGTTCCCCCTGATGGTTCCCTCCATGGTTTCCCCCATGGCTCCCCCTGGTGGCAGGCTGGGTGCGGTGCGTAGGAAGCCCAGGTTTGAGCGATTCTCCTGCTGAGCAGCCGACTCTTTGGCAGATCCACCGTCAGAAACGCGGTTAGAGACGCCGTCGTTTCTCTGACTTCCTGAAATGATCAAACCGACTCGGTTTATCGGACGGCTTTGGCCTGGATCGGTTTTTCTCTGCTGATGAATGAAACCATCACTTTATTTTTCTGAAGTATTAAATTGATTTGATCTGAAACATTTAAGGTTTTCACTGTCCTCAGAACAAACCAGTCCAGCAGCAAAGCGTCATGTAAACTGGTTTCCAGTCAGTCTGAATAACCGACCAGCAGAGGAATCACAGGAGCGACCCGACGGAGTCGGCGCTGACCCGTTTTCCTCTGAATCAGCAGGAGAGGAAGTGCTGAGTGGGCCTGAAGGAGGAACCGGCAGCTTCTCATTGTCCTGTTTGCTTCTTCAGCACAGACCTCAGCCTCAGGTTGATTTAAATTCAAATGTTTGCATCTGCAGCCTCAGACTGCTGCAGTATCACAGACTGACAAAAAAAAGCTAAAAATGTGTCAGATTTTCGTTTCTGCTAAAGTTTGCATAAGTTACAGAGCAGCAGCTCTAGTTCTGCCGGCCGGGCGGCGCTCCGGGGCCGTAAAGTCATAACGGTTCTTTATGGATGTTCCCAGGTTTCTATTTAATTATGAATTAATGTTAGACTTTACTCTGGGGTCTGAAGCTGCGCCACAAACACAGCAAACGAGCGTCGATGTGCAACGATCAGCCTGGAAAAGCCGATAAATTCTGTCTCAGTTTATGGTGAGAGACACAAAGAACTGAAGGTTAAATTTAACAAAAGACAGAACAAAGTTTTTTCCTGAAACGAAACTTTAGGGAACAGATTCCCTCCGGCTGCTGATTCTGCCTGATTTATTTCTACATTTCACAACAAATGTCATCTGGAGGAGCTCTGGAAAACAAATCATTTCAGTTCATTCATAAATATATTCCAATTAATCCTAGTTATCAGTTAAAGCATCATCTTGCAGCATTCAGTCCTCCTGACCAGCAGGGGGCGACAGTGGAGAAACTCCCTTTAGAAGGAAGAAACCTCCAGCAGCTAATTGGAGAGTAGTAGGAGAAGAAAGTGTGTGAAGACATTCTGACGTGGTTCATCCTAAACTCATTTCTTTAAACTCCGTTTCCGACTCTGTGATCCGGCCGTTAGCGTCGGCTCTGCGTTTCATCGCAGCAGCAGCTCATCCTGCAGAATCTCAGGGTGTTGAGGAGACGTTTAATGGCGTCCTGCAGGCAGCATGAATATTTCATTTGGTCGCTTCATGTGAGCTGCAGCTGCTGCTTCACATTAAAACACGTCTTGTTTCAGATGCCCTCCTAAAAACCAAACATCCAGCAGCATCTGGTGGCTCTAGCTCTGCTCCAGGTGAGGATCCCGTAGATCTACAAGCTCCAGACACTGAAGCTGTTTCAGTTCAAAAAGAGGAGCAGGGATTTAACCTCCTGGTGTGCGAACAGTTCCTGAACACCGGCGGTTCAGGTCCAGGTACTGGAGCTCTGAAGCTAAAGCAAAATGTGACCTTCATGTAGAGTCGATAAGTTTGAGGACTGATGGGAATTTAAAGCCTCTGGTAGCTGAATTGTGATCATGTGATGAGGAAAACCTTAAAAATGTGCCAGCTCCTGAATCCTGCCACCAGTTTTCTCTGAATGAGACGACAAACCTGCAGATACTCAGACCTTCAGTTTGAGCTGCTGCCACTCTGCTCCTGTCATGTTGCTCTGATGCTGAAGCTTTGCTGAGTTTCACATCTCCAGTTTACTCTATGACTGGAGTGTTACATTTTTTAACACCATCATTCGCTTTTTTTTAACAGACTAAAGTTCGAGCCGGAACCTTTCTATCTGCGTGTTTCTGTACGCCTGTAAAGCTGACGCACAGCTACATCCGCTAACGGCAGCCACGGATGAACAGAGTCGCTTTTCTCAGCACACTGGGTTTTAATTTCTGCTTCTAAACCATTTGATTGTTGTGTTCTAGTTGTGCTACAAAGAGTTAGCCTTTGAGTGAAGCTATGCTAGCCTAAAATAACATCTCAGTGCTAAACATGTAGCAGCTAATGCTAATGTCAGCGTCCAGATTTCTAAAGAAGATCAGAAAAACTCTGGAAAGGTGAATGGATAGAAAAACACTTTGCTCCAATCTGAGGGTTAAGGAACCTGAAGAACAGATTAAAAACTATAAATATATTTGAGTTCATATGTTTGTTTAATTAATAATTTAGCAGGAAGAAGTGTTTCTCAATTGAAGACGTTGCTTAATTGTTTAATTACCCTGTAATAAACTCAATAAAATTTTTATTTTCTGGCCCTCTGAGGATTTGTCTCAACGCTCTGAGCGCCCCCAAGTGGTGAGAAAGGTATTAACCAAATTATTCAGGGAGTAGGTCATGCTGTCAGCATCTGGCATGCTGAGGTGAGAGAAACTTCATCAGTGCACATGAAGCGTCTGCATCGTGTGTAAAATTCAAAATCAAAAACATTTTATTGATCCCAAAGGGAAATTAAATCAGCTAGTTGGTGATGCTATGTTAGCTTAGCATCTGGAGTTGTTAATGACAGAAGGTCAAACATCTGTAGAGTTTATTACCTGCGTGGATATTAATGGCTGCTGTGTGACTCTGGGGTATCTCAGGCTGCTTCATGAATAGTTTTAGTAGTTTTTGAGCGTCTTTGTTTTATTCTGGAGGTTTTATTTTTACCAAAGTGCTTTTGTTGAAGTGTAAATGGAGGCTTTCTGTCCTGGTTTTGGTGTCGTTGCTTCCTGGCAGCTGTCCCCAGCTCTCGGCGGTGGCTTGGCGTGTGCTTCATGTTTTCTTGGCTCCAGGCGTCATGAATGAGACGGGGGGGAAAGAGCAAACTGCCTCAGCGTGTTGCTCTTCATCGTTTTGAAGAACATAATGACAGTTTTCTGTGAAACCTCTGAGATGTTTCTCCACTCTTCCGTACACGCAGACGTTAGTCAGACCTTTGTGACGAGGCTCATGTTCTGAATGCTGGCTGGGGTGTAAGGAGATGATTCCAGCGTCAGCAGGCTCGACTCTGTGACCTGCAGAGAGCATTTTATCTCCAGTGCTTCCAGTTAAAAACCCTCCCAGTCGGCGTGACACTGGAAACCTTCCTGTCAAATCAACAGCTGCTCTGCATCTGCTGGAAAGAAGCCATAAGAGCAGAAAATGTGTCTGAAATCAGCATTCTGCCTCCTGACACGCCGGGGAGCTGTGAATGGGAGCCACGGGAGTGTAACTGGGAGTAATGGATGTGATATGGCGTTTATCTGGGGAGCTTCTCCTGGTTGACAGGTTTTCCAGTGAAACGGAGCAGCAACCTGCTGGGAACGACAGAAAATCCTGTTTTATTAGGTTTAGCATCGTTACTGCGTTTGTTCTGCAGAGTGTCACGCCTCGGAGCGCGACACGGGAACAGAAACGCAGAAATTATGTTTGATCATCCGACAAAATCAATAACTGATGGAGCTGCTGTCATGCGGGGAATCCTCTGTGTTTTCCCATCTGAGTGCATTAAAACATTAAAAAGAGGCGCCGACATGCAGGCGCTGGCGATGAGCTCATCCATCAGCTGCCGCTCCGCGCTGACATCCCAGTCATAACATCACATATGAACCGATCCATCACCCTGACGCTCCGCAGGCTGCGGCAGAACCGACCTCCGCCGCTCCAGTGCCACGCTGCTCCGGCCTCAGAACCCAGAGGAACGGCGCTTCACTTCCTGCTCCAGTCCGGCCCGCTGGACGTCTGAACAGGAGAGAGACCAAGGAAGCCTTATGGGGAGAAACTGAAGCCTCAGAGATGACACCAGCCTGCCAGGATGGACTCATGGTGCGACTGCTGACATTTTACATCACTGTGCAAAATGATGTTTACGCTTTATTGTGAAGGACCCTTCAGGTCTGGGTCTTGGAGGGTCTGGTCTTGGAGGGTCTTGTTCTTGGAGGGTTTTGGTCTTGGAGGGTCTTGGTCTTGGAGGGTTTTGGTCTTGGAGGGTTTTGGTTTTGGAGGGTTCTGGTTTTGGAGGGTCTGGTCTTGGAGGGTTTTGGTCTTGGAGGGTCTTGGTCTTGGAGGGTTCTGGTCTTGGAGGGTCTGGTCTTGGAGGGTCTGGTCTTGGAGGGTCTGGTCTTGGAGGGTCTTGGTCTTGGACGGTCTGGTCTTGGTGGGTTTTGGTCTTGGAGGGTCTTGGTCTTGGAGGGTTTTGGTCTTGGAGGGTCTTGGTCTTGGAGGGTCTGGTCTTGGAGGGTCTGGTCTTGGAGGGTCTTGGTCTTGGAGGGTCTGGTTTTGGAGGGTCTGGTCTTGGAGGGTTTTGGTCTTGGAGGGTCTGGTCTTGGAGGGTCTTGGTTTTGGAGGGTTCTGGTTTTGGAGGGTCTTGGTCTTGGAGGGTCTGGTCTTGGAGGGTTTTGGTCTTGGAGGGTCTTGGTCATTGGACGGTCTGGTCTTGGAGGGTTCTGGTCTTGGAGGGTCTTGGTCTTGGAGGGTCTTGGTCTTGGAGGGTTTTGGTCTAGGAGGGTCTGGTCTTGGAGGGTTTTGGTCTAGGAGGGTCTGGTCTTGGAGGGTTTTGGTCTTGGAGGGTCTTGGTCATTGGACGGTCTGGTCTTGGAGGGTCTTGGTCTTGGAGGGTTTTGGTCTTGGAGGGTTCTGGTCTTGGAGGGTCTGGTCTAGGTGGGTTTTGGTCTAGGAGGGTCTGGTTTTGGAGGGTCTTGGTTTTGGAGGGTCTTGGTCTTGGAGGGTCTGGTCTTGGAGGGTCTGGTCTTGGAGGGTCTTGGTCTTGGAGGGTCTTGGTCTCAGATGAACCCACCTTGACTCCATTTCTGCCTCCATTGTTCTCTGAATCTGTTTCAGATCCATAAAGTTGTTAATAATTGGCTCAGTTTTAATAAACTGAATTGAATTTAACTGAATAAAACTTTGTGACATCTCTGGATGTTCACCTGCATAAGGTTTTCCTCTGGTTCTGGTCTAACCCGGACCATTACAGAACCACCGGAGCTTCCAGAACCAGAGGACCGGTCTGGTACCGGTCTGGTACCGGACACATTCGCCATACCTGGTTGGTTGTAAAAACCTGGGCCTCTTCCTGATAAAACAGGTGAGCGTTGCCATGGCGACCCAGCGTGACCCTGAGGTCGTGGCGCCGGAGTGCGACACAGAAACCGTCTGTCTCCGTTGATGCTCACTGCCTGCCTCATCCAGCGGCTCCCATTTCCCTCCCACAGATTAGAAATAATTAAGTCACAAATAATCGCAGCTATTATGTTGATCCAATTAGCCGCCGTTAGCCTGCAGCTGCCGGCTTCAGCTGCCTGCAGTCCGAGACCCGCCGGGATGAAAGTCTGCAGACCTGCAGGGGCTCAGCAGGTCCACCAGAACCAAACAGACCCGTCACATCGGCAGCAGCAGACAGACTGCTGGCTCGCTGTCCTCCAGATCATATTAGGATCATATCGTCCGGGGTCGGGAACTGTTTCCTCCAGGTCAGAGGTCACTGTCAAGCAGACGACTTCCTGGATCCTGAACCAAGCAGATTCCAGCTTCCTCTGTAGCGAGACCCTGAATGGACAAGTTAGTCTAAAGCTAAACATTTAGCTTGCTAGCTAAAAGTTTACTTAACTCTTTAACTTGCTAATAAAGTTTGTATTTTGTAACTAAATATTTAATTTCCTTGCTAAATATTCAGCTTCAAGGTAAATATGTAGTTGCTTAACTAAATGTCTAAGCTAAATAATCTTTAGTTTGGAGCTTCAAACTAAATATTTAACTAGCTAATTAAATATTTATTTTGACGTCTATAAATGAATGTATAGATGTTGAAAATATGACTTTGAACCTCCAGACGTTTCTCTGTGAGAAAGTGAAGAACCCAAATCGTTGTTGCTAACGGTTGTCAGTAATTTTCCAAACGGCTTTTCGTACTCGCTCAGCTCAGCCTGAATTTACCTGCATTTTGTTTCCTCTCTCTCTGCGCTTCGTGACGCTTGGCGTTCTGCTGCAGAACGTTTTCTGAAGCTTTACAGTGGATTTTTTTGTTGCTCAGACTGAAGTTCAGACGTTTCCTCCTGACAGCCTGGATCCTGTTGGTTCTGAAGCGAGGCGCGGTGGACCTCTGTGAGTCCCGGGCTCAGTTTGTTTGTCCCTCTGTGACGGAGGAGGACGAACAGGAAGGAAACGCTGTGAGGAGTTTGACCTCATTCGGTGTCTGAGAGACTGAAGCTGAGCGAAGCGTTTCCTCGCCTCCGTCCCGTTCATCGTCTGTAACGAGGCCGAGGCGTCCCCTCAGCTGAAATACCTCCTCTCACCCCCGCCCCGTCCCCAGGGTGATGCGTCACCTCGGCGCAAGGCCTCATGGGAAATCTGTCCTCACACAGCTTCTCACCCACAGAGGCTCGGTTTTACTGCGCCGGGTCGGTCAGAAACTAAACACTGACTCACGATCCGGCGGCCGAGGCGAAGGCCGCTCTGCTGAGGGTCATGGTTCTGACCCGGTTCGGACCGGGCTTCAGGCTGCATTCAGAAGCTGCAGAACAAACCCAGATCATCAGCCCTCCACCGCCGTGCTCTGCAGCCGCAGCAGCTGGTTGGGATGAAAACGTTTGTTTGGTTCCTTCCCGGTTCTGTCCGTCTCGGTTCTGTTCATCTCGGTTCTGTCCGTCTCGGTCCATCATGGTTCTGTCCGTCTCAGTTCTGTCCATCTCGTCTCTGCTAACGTCAGTGCGGTGGCCATCTTGTTTCTGGAGAGTCGTTCTTCTTTCTTCTCCTTCAGTTCTTCCAAACGCTCAGTGTCATGACCTTTAACCTTCTAACTGAGGCCTGTAGAGTTTTAGATGGCGCTCTTGAGCTTCACACTCTGACCTCTGACCTTCATCGTCTGATAGGATGATGAACTTCCGGTGGTTTAGAGATGACCTTTGACCCTTCCCAGGACGACGGTTGCCTCTCTGAGGTCATTGCCGACGGCGTATGGAGCTAAATTAGTTCCATAAAGTTTGTTCAGATGAAACTGACAAAAAAAATACTTTTCAGATTAAAGTATTTTTGACAGTTTGGCTCCATAGTTTCGACTCTGACTTTTGTTCCCACTTTTCCAAACGCTGATGCATCATAACATGTTCTAATCTGGGATTAGGATTAGGTGACTGTTTATTTCAAAACTCATAAAACACAAATTTTCTCCCTGGTTGTAGATTTACTATTGCAGCTATTATAATATTCGTAATGAAGGCGTTTAGTTGAGCAGGAATGAGGCGCAGCAACAGTTTCCATACATTAGAAGTTATTATTTGTGTTTGGATTATTAAACAGTCGCTCATCTGTCAGACTGAAACGTTCAGGGAAAATAATCCTCCCAGCTTCAGCTCAGTTTCTCTTTCTCCTTTTTCTCTCTTTGTTCTCGAGCAGAAGTGGGAAAGCGCAGATTCAGATGCTGTGGCCAGTCTGCAGGTCGGATGCGGGTAATTCCTGGTTTCGGTCCGTGTGGAGATCCTGCAGGCTCGGCGTGTTGCGCTGCAGGGAAAACAGACTCTCTGTGCAGATAAATCAGGCTAAATTAAGGCAGCATCATCCTTTAATCTGAAATGAAAACAACTCCAGAGGCTTTATTTTTAGCTGCTGGCTGCCATCAAACACTCATCAGATCCTCTTTGTCAGTGCGAAGACCTTCTGCTGTGTCATAATGAGCTTCCGTGAGGCTGAACTGTGAAATGCTGGGGCTGAGGCGCCAAGCAGGACGGAGCGGAGCTCAGAGGAGCTGATTTCCATGCGTGCGGAAAGAATGTCTTCCTCCGTTCACTCCCACATCCCAGCGCTCAGCTGGAGACGTCTTCTGACTGAGCAGCCGCCTCTGTTCTGCTTCCAGCTGCTCCGAGTGTTTCCACCTTCCTTCACTTCGCTCTGAGCAGAACCTCCTCTCAGTCATCCTCCCACATCATCATCAGGACGAAGCTCAACTCGCCGACCTCCTCAGGATGCTGCGACAAGCCAGAAGCTCACCACGCGTTTCTGCAGCAACCGGCACTGACATCTTCCATGTCCTCCTGCTGCAGAAACACAGAAACCTCCTGTATGAACACCAGGCTCTGCAGCTCATCCTGCACATCCTGGAAGACCGAGTCAGTCTTCTTCACCTCCTCATCCTCAATAGATTGGTCTGGGTAGGTTTGGTCTTGGTAGGTTTGGTCTGGGTAGGTTTGGTCTGGGTAGGTTTGGTCTGAGTAGGTTTGGTAGGTTTGGTCTGGGTAGGTTTGGTCTGGGTAGGTTTGGTCTGAGTAGGTTTGGTCTGGGTAGGTTTGGTCTTGGTAGTTTTGGTCTGGGTAGGTTTGGTCTGGGTAGGTTTGGTCTTGGTAGGTTTGGTAGGTTTTGTCTGGGTAGGTTTGGTCTTGGTAGGTTTGGTAGGTTTTGTCTGGGTAGGTTTGGTCTTAGTAGTTTTGGTCTGGGTAGGTTTGGTCTGGGTAGGTTTGGTCTGAGTAGGTTTGGTCTGGGTAGGTTTGGTCTTAGTAGTTTTGGTCTGGGTAGGTTTGGTCTGGGTAGGTTTGGTCTTGGCAGGTTTGGTCTGGGTAGGTTTGGTCTGGGTAGGTTTGGTCTTGGCAGGTTTGGTCTGGGTAGGTTTGGTCTGAGTAGGTTTGGTCTTAGTAATTTTGGTCTGGGTAGGTTTGGTAGGTTTGGTCTTGGTAGGTTTGGTCTGGGTAGGTTTGGTCGGTCTGAGACGTGGAGGACCAATGGACCTGATCCCAGTGGGATTTTCCCAGTAGCACCATAAACAAGCTGCAGCAGGTTAGCATTAGCCCCAGCCGTATCGCAGCAGGCCAGGCGCCTGAGCTTGGAGGGACGTTTGGGTTTGGGGGCTTCGTCTCCCTGTAGGTCGTGACCTGATCCAGGACCTGGATTGAGTCAGAAGGGATCGGATGATCTGGCTGCTGACCAGAAAGAGGACTGAGATCCAAACACACAGAACCAGCTGTGATCATGATGACCAGAGCTCCCAGTTCAAACACCAGCAAGAGAACAACGGCCGGATCAGAACCTGCAGCAGAGCGTCTGCATGAATCTGTGCAGAAAAGCCTTGGATCCTCGTCTTCTGACGCTGAGGTCTTCATTATCCTCCATCATCTGTCCGTCAGAGAACAACGTGTTCCTGTTTCCTCTGACGGGAAGCTGAATGTAATCACACCTGTCAGGGATTTCTGTCGTTTCCTCTGGATTCCTGACTGTTTAAAACTCAAACAGCTTCAGCTCCTGTTGCTGCTCCTGCTAAGGAGATTATATCTCACCAAATATTCATGATCACAACAGAAAGAGTCAGAGAGGAGAGGCTACAGCAGCAGGACGACGATGCCGGTTGTTTCAGGACTCCATCAGTCGCTTTAACCCGACTCCAGTCCGTCTGTCTAGAAACTCTAGTTTGGTGGTGAGGTGTGAACGCTAATCGACCTCTGACCTCTGGTCCTTCAAACCTCTGTTGAAGTGGACTCTGGTTCGGTTTGAATGTGAACGCCAAGTGGACCGGAGAGCGCTCCAAAAGCAGGAAGTGGACTATAGCACAGGGCATTCTGGGTAAATGCTAACATGCTAGCCTAGCGTTAGCAGCAGAAATGGCTCCTGGTCTTTAGCCAAAGGCTAAAGAGAAATCCTCCAACCGCTAAA
>CAEGAE010003982.1:0-26684 GCA_903067095.1 Girardinus metallicus
CTAGGGACAATTTGGAGAGGCCAATCAACCTGACAGTCATGTTTTTGGACTGTGGGAGGAAGCCGGAGTACCTGGAGAGAACCCACGCATGCACAGGGAGAACATGCAAACTCCGTGCAGAAAGACCCCGGGCTGGGAATTGAACCCAGAACCTTCTTGCTGCAAGGCAACAGCTCTACCAACTGCGCCACTGTGCAGCCCAAAATATTTAAAAAGTTAAATTAGGAGTGCGGACAAAGCAGTGTTGAGCCCAGTTTGGCCCTGGTGATCATCTGGCCTCCATCTAATATTGAAGAATGCTTCAGATTAGAGAGCTGACAGCAGCTAACTGTCCAGCTGCAGTAACCCCTCCCCTCTGCCGTCACAGCCAATGGACCGGCGTAGATTAATCACCCCTCAGGACCTCAACCAATTACAAAAGTCGCCACTCATCTCCAGCCAGGGATGCCCTTGAGAAAACACACACATACGCATCCAAGCTGGGGACACACACAAATTTACACTCTCACCACTTAATTCAGCCTTCTGAGGGCAGCGGACCCGCTCAGTGCTGATGTTTATGGTTTCTATGAAGCTGTAAATCATCGTGGTAACAGCCAGGCAGATTTATGGCCACAGATTGTCGACCAGCCCTTAGACAAACTGTGGATCACTTCTCACACGCTTGTGCACCCCAGAGTGAAGATCATACTGCATGAAGGCTGCTTGTGGTAGCTTTTGACTTCCCATAACTTGTACAGTATGAATGATGGATCACATTAGCGTCCCAATGTAGGGTTTAAAGTTTATTTCTTAAAACATAAAAAGACAGAGAACATCAGTGAACATTTTGCAAATTTTTCCCCGTTGGCTAATTTTCAGCTGTAATCTCTGAAGCTAGTGACACAGGCACAGATTTCTTTTTCTTACTTGTGTCCATTTCACATTTTGGATGCATCATTATGACCTTGGCTGTGGTGTTGTAAGCAGGGAGGCTGTCAGGAACTGTCCATACCAATCAAGCTGTGAAGGCCTGCCGATTCAGAGCATCTGTGTGCTGACGGCAAATCAGACATCATCAAATGGTGAAAAAAATATTACTATTCCATCCAACAAAGTAGGGTTGTGTGTTTTTGTAATTCATCAGTGGTCAACATAATAAGGATTTTTTTTTTCTTTTACACAATCCTGTCCAATGTTGGCTTCTAATATATGAAGTTTTTTTTTTCTTTTTGTTAAAGAAACCTTCTAATCACTTCAGCACAGAATGTGTTGTCTTCTTGACAATGTTTGCAGAATCTGTTGCAAGGTAACTCCCTTCAAGTGCAATGATCCTCCAATCCCCTAGGTACTGTAGTCTTAGTTTCCGTTCAGGTAAATGATAATTAATCCTTTGTTTCTTCTCTCAACAGGAGAAGATTATCTTTAGAGATAAGGAAACTTCCCCAAAGAGGAGCTAAATAAACTGAAAATAATTAAAGTACTCACAAGGGATATATTTAGACCATAAAGTAGGAGTCCACATGGAATTGTAATCCTGTTCCAGCCACAGTTATCAGAGCACTGGTAGAGAGGTGGATAAAGCCTTGAAATAAATGTGTAATGCAGTTTCATAAACTCAAAACAATGTTTTCTTGTTTTTTTTCTTTATTCCAACCTTGTAGTTTTAAGTACATTTATTCAGTTAGGTGGGGATGGAATAAAATTCCCATTTTAAGAAATAATTAGTTCCAAGTGGCACACACACTTTAACTCGCATCAACTTTTACACATAAATATAGAAATTTATATGATTTCTATTTATAGATCTAAAATATATGCCTATATTTCTAGCAATGCATATTTGTGTAAATAGACCTATGTGGGTAAAGCATTTTTTTGTTTCTGTTTAATGTTTTATTTAAGTTAATCAAAGTCTTTGAGGACCTCTAATGAATATTCCATGACTTTTTTTACTGTAAATGACAATTTGAAATCAAATTGGGATATTAGCCACAAATACTGCAGAAAAACGAAAAGCCTATAAAACAAAACATTTTGACCAGTTACTGAATTTACTGCACCTTTTTAAGATGTGCAAAAATTAGCATAAATAATATACCACTGTATGTGTTGTGTAGCTTCATAAGTACCTCTTTCTTTCTGTGTTTGTGGGGGTGTTTATGCGTGTGTGTTTGAATGAAGGAGCGGCGCTGTCTTTCGTCCTTATCGTCATCGTTGCATCAGCAGAGTGTTACTGAAACCTGTCCCAAAGTAGTTCTCCTCAGCTCTCTTCTGCCCAAGGAATCAAAAGCAGCTGTATCCATGGCATACATTGAAATTCTTTTGATTTTTGTTTCAACAAATTATCCTTCATATATAATTAGTTTATTAAACCTTTGTTAGAAAAAGTCAAATCATTTTGTCTCCTCTACAAAAGAAATCTCACTTTCCCCTGGACTCTCTTCACTTTCAGACCAGCAGCTCCAATGCAACAGAGCTCTTGTGCCTTATGCTATTACATCAACCACTCAGTCTGTGTATTTGTTTGTGTGATTCTATGAGGAGTTGCAGCCAGGGACTGATCAGCTCGGCATCTCTGCTACTAACATGCTTCATTAGTGGAGACAAATGCAGCCAAGCCGGCAGACGGATGCAGACTGACCAAACAGATGGACCAGTGGAGACCATTCAGGAAGATGAGTAGAGACAGTTGGTAAAAGAGGGGTGGGTCAAGGTCATGGGATTTTCAGCACCTATATTTAATTGTATTTCCACAACAAAATACAGATACATCAAATAATGAAAATCCAGACATATTTAGTCAAGGTGAAAGATCAAAATATATGTATATGCAGATTTTTTTTTTTTAAAGGGGCAGTGTTATGTATTTTACAAACATATAGTCCCATTCAAAAGCTCAGTTAAATAACTATGTCATCTTAAGTTATAAAAATCCTGTATATATCAAACATAACGTAAAAGAAATTGGACTTTGTAAATTAACACCTTGAAATTGAGCCTCTGTCTCTTTAAGAAGCTCCTGCTCTTCCCGACATGCCACCTTTTGCAGATGATCACGAGGACATTCCTCCATTAAGCTTTCAAGATTGTTCTTAGGAGAGTTGGACTGAAAAGTATGATAAGCTCAGCTGATGTGCAATTCCAACGGGTGTTTGCTAATAGCTACTGGCACTGGTCTGTAGGAGCTGAGTGGGGGAGCTGTAGGAAGGGGTGCTCTGTGAGGTGGAAGCTTCACTTGGAGACTGCAGTTCAGAGGAGAAGCTGTGTGGAGAAGGCGACAATCGGTGATACCAAGCGTTTTGCCCACCCAAACTGCTGCCAGGTCAGATTAAAGGATTCCTTAAACGTGTATGTTTTTGATGAGGGAATAACATTGTAGCATCATGTAAAGCTCAAAAAAAGTCAATTTCAATAATTCAATAATAATTTCAATAATTTTGCCCCCTTAAAAAATGCACATAGCAACGTTAAAATCTTGTAGAATTATGTACCTGAAGAAGAAATTTGTTTTGATTCATTCAGATAATTCAATTTTAGAGTCTTGTTTGTAAAGAACCATGGCAGGAATTTCAGAGACTTATTTTAGCATTTTTGCATCCTGCTTTTGGGGTGAACTTCCTTGGAAAGCAGTGCCTTCATATGTTGCACATTTTTCACCATGTCCTCCATTTGTAGATTATTTTCCAAACAGTAGGGTGGTTCAATTTTTGTTATTTTGATACCTATTTAATTTTCTCACCACAGGTTTTAGACAGTTTTTTGGATCATCCCATTGAGTTCACTCTCACTTCAACAGAGAGGAGCACAGTAAACTAAATATCTGAAGTTTAAACAGGACAAACCTGAGTAATGATTGCCTAATCATGTCCTCCTGATCTGTGTATGTGTCTTGAACTTTAATTGCATTTCACTTTATTCGATGTGTATTTTAAACACTTGATTTTCTCAGTATTGTTATAACTGATATTTAATACTCACAGATATGTTGAAACATAACCCTGTACAGGTTGTTGCAGGGAGGTTGGATTTCCTTCATGCTTGTCCACCTTACAGTGACAGAATGAGAGGGAAACAGAGGGATCCACTGAGGGAAATGACAACTTCTTTAAAGTTGCATTGACTCATCCTCATCCAAAATGATTTCACACTTTCTTGTTGAGGCATACATGCAGTTACAGTACACATCACTGAGAGAGGCACAGTGTCAGAGCGCATTGCTTTTAAAAGGCTGGGGAGGGTGGAGAAAATGCTGTTAATGGGTCCAAAATGCTTTTAACACTCCTACCCACATGAGCCAGACTTCTTCCTTTTCTGTCTTAGTTTCTCCAGCACAATTATGAATCTCCTGTTTGAAAATTAGGATGACGCAAAACCGCTTGCCTCAGAGGTATTTCCAGCTGCTTTGAAGGTAATGCACCATGGTGATTGCAAAAACATCTTCATCGTGAAAAAATAAAAGCTGTTTTAGTCTAAGTGAATTTATCACCCACTTGAGTGCATCCAGTTTGCAATACATTGGCATTTCAGCCTATTGATAGACACATGATTCACCAGTAAGAGTTTTTTTTTTCTTTTTTAATCTGAGAACTATAGGCAAAACTTCAGTATCTGAAGAAAGAAAGCTCTGTGTTGACAAGGAGTTAAAGATGATGCTGTCCCTTTGAATTACCGGCACCTTTATGGCCATCTACGCTTACTGTGTCACAAACCTTTTAGACAATCAATTTCCTGAAAAGAAGACTTCAAAGAGAGAAGACCAAAGAGTATGCCTTTAGAAGTCACACAATAGAGGACATACAATGTTTATGTAAATCACTTGTGGTCTAACTCTCTTATTTATTTCACAAACCTGTTTTGTTTTGTTCAGACATGTTGTGGGGGTTAATTTGTTCACAATAGATGGGTCACCATCAACAAATAGAAAAATAACCCATGAGTGGCCTGAGAGTTATGCCAGTTAACAGAGTATCTGGCACAAACACAAACTTGGACCAGGACTTCATGCATTTTCAAACTGAAACTTCTCTGCTGGCAATCAAACTCCGGATTTTCTTGGTAAGTCATGAGTCGTTTTCCAAAGAACTGAGGAAGTCCTAAAATTGACATTGTTTTATTGTCCCTTTGTTCGCCAAGTGAGTGAATTTCCAGTTTATGTGCTATTGTGTGG
Source organism: Girardinus metallicus (assembly GCA_903067095.1). NCBI lineage: Eukaryota > Metazoa > Chordata > Actinopteri > Cyprinodontiformes > Poeciliidae > Girardinus > Girardinus metallicus. Next base: position 5,150 of record CAEGAE010003982.1, read on the forward strand.
AAATTGTGTTAACTTATTTTAACTCCCCAAAAAGTGTAGCATTTTTATTGGTTACTATAAAGTCTGTAATTTCTTGTTGACTGTGAAATATTTCCTCTATGAAAAACAGCTGTTGCACATTCACTGACTATCTGCTGGGCATGTAGAGTTGTTTCATCCCTCAGCAGTAGGATTCTGTTTGATATATCTCTTAAAGAGGTAAATATATTGGTTTCCAAAGCTTTTGCAAATAGCTAAGACTTTTTTTCCTAGAATAAAATTTGAAGTAAAAAGCAGTGACTAGTCTTTTACATGATAAAGTAGCTAAGTGTGTCATGTATTCTTTTTTTCTTCACCCCGTCTTATCAAGTGTCTGAAGGGCCTACTGAGAATTAACAGATGAGTGTGTTTGCCAGTCTTAATGACTCCAAGCCCTATTGGATAACTCTGTTATCTTAGAAAAACATCAGGTAGATCAAAGGCAGCAAGAAGAGACCTGAGAGCCAAAACAATTTTTTCCCCCTTTGAAAACTGAATTGCACTAGTAGAAGTAATATCTCTCTGTCTCAGGACATGAAAACTGATCCAGGAGTTTCCACCAAGTTCATCAAAAGCAGGTCAGACACTCATCATAAATTATTTAGCTGATCATTACAGCGTGAAGGCAGTGTGAACATAATGCTGTAATTTTGTGTGCTTCTTTGATGCTTAATTGTTTACCTCGGCCAAGAGGATCAATATTTGTTCTCCTAGTATCAGCGTCAGGAGTTTGTTTCTGTGTGTTCTGTGGTTGCTGAAAGCTTTGAGTTATGGCGGTCACAACGAGGTGTCAGGGAGCAGACTTCCTGTCCCAGAGCTGATAACCTGCTTGCAGCGGTGAACGTGCTGATACGCACACAAACAGACACACACACCACACAAAGTCCACCTGAGGACTTTGTATTGACATTGATTAATTTATGTATGACCCAAACATTTTTACCTAACTCTTAACATCTTAACCAAAAAATACTTCACAAGTAGAGGACATTTCAATTGAAAATAAAAGTGAGAACAAGAAACTGTCAGAAAGGACGATCTGGGATCGAGGAATGAACTCACTGGCAGGCGGCGGCGTGTTGTCTTTCTTTTACTCGTCATGTTCTATCCATACAGTGGACTGGTTCAGACTCGGAATTTCACTAGAAACTAAAACTCAGACTACTCTCGTAAACCTTGACACTTGTGACACTCTGAACTCAGACAAGAATCCCACCCCCGCAAAGGTGCACTCAAACTTAAATCACAGGAAGCACAGATGCAGGAGATAACTAATCAGTGGGAGACACAGAGGACTAAATTAACAGAAAACTACATGAAACAAGACAAACCCTGACATAGAAAGAAACAATAAAACACAGAAAAATCCCCAAAAATAACCGACATCATGACAGGAACATGTCCCCACTTTCCACAAAACTCCTGTCCTTTGTTGGTAAAATAGTCATAATGGTTCTTTATTTGTAGAGTATACAGGAACACACACATATGTCTTTCTATATTCACGAGTACTTTGCGTTGTTTTCCTTCTATTTTCATCCATTTCTATAACCTAACCCTTATTCAAAAACAGGAGCAGTGGATCCTCACAACATAGTATTTGTAGGAAAAATGGCCTGATAAATTCAGAAATGCTAAACATGCATACACACTGACACACTACTGGGTGCACACCTGCATGTTGATCATCATGTTCACATAACACACACATACACATTGAGTCCTTTCTCCTTTCTTTCAAAGATGGGAACTGTCCTCATGACTGTTTCCTGTATTATGTTTTTTTTGTCTCTGATATTTGTCTTTCCAAATCAGAGAAAATTTATGGCTTTTGTTTTGAATCCACCTGAGTTAGTGTCTGTCCTTCAAACTGATGTCCCTCTACCCAGATAGCAGTCTGTGATTTATCTTTCCATTAACATAAACAGGGCATTTTCCAGTTTGTTTGGGACCCTTGGGAAGATGTTGTTTGGCCCCTGGTCTTTCCTCCATTTTTGCTGATGTGCAATGGAGAGACTTCCATTTCATTAGATGAAATCTGCAAGATAAATAAGAAAAATCATATTTCACACACATCTCTGGATGTAGGAATGTGTATAATGAAATAATAATAAAATTGGTATCAATTTATGTACATTTTCATTAGAAACAAAATACACAATTTACAAAAGTGTAAGACTATTACACATTTTGGACTGAGTAAGGAACTTTCCATGTTATTCCCAACCTGCACAGGATAATTCTTTTACAATTTGACCATTGCGCAATGTAAACATGATTTTTTTTCCCCCACAATTAAAATATTTTACCATGCTACAAAAGTACCAGCGATAGTTACCATTGTGGCTTGTTACTATACACTATATTTATGTGTAAACCAATAAGGAATATTGTTGAGGCCATTTATGTTAAATTTTGTGAATTGTAATTTCTACCAATTTAGTTTTCTTCTTTAGGCAGTTAAAATGTCCTTTAGTTTAGTACCAAAATCTGTAATTGTTTAGATTACTTTTTATCTGTTAGACTCTCCTATTAGTTTGAGTAATTAAGAACACCATGTGCTTGGTGAAGGTCTATTGTTTGGCAAATGTCTGGTGTGTTGGTGGGAGGCTTTTGTAAAATTATTATTTCTTTACCACTTTTTGAACTTGAAACACCAGATTAAGTTAGCTTTCGTTTTCAACTAAGTTGTAAGAGATTTTTAGTAATTATTTTGTTTATATTTTTTTACAAGAAATAAAGCATTTTTTATTTTAAAGTGCATGCAAGAATCAAACCACCTGTTACCATCCACAGCCTTTGTTGGAAATGTTTGGTTTTCGAACAAATATATTTTTTTCAGTTAATGTAGATTTTCCACCAGGCTCAACATTCAGCTCCACACACCCAAGTGGCTCATGGGGCATTTGTGTTTGCATAGCAAATGCAGCAAGTCTGACATAAAACCAGCCAGTTTCCACACTTGTGGAATTATGGTTCTTTGTGGTGATGATAAAATACTTTTTTAAGCATTATTATTACATTTATTTTTATTGACTGTTCATGTTAGGAGCTACACTACTTGATTCTCTTAGTTTGATCCCTGTGTTTTGCTTTACTTCTTGCTGGTTTATGTTTGACTGCCATGCATTTTGACACCTGCACACGAACCATTAAGGAACCACACAGTTGAACAGGGAACAAAAATCATGTTTATTAAAAACAATAAAATAAGAATCTGATGGAGCAGCATGGCTCTGAAGCATGCTGCTTCAGGGCCATGAAACCATTTTCTGAGGCAGAGGTTGTAACTGAGATATGCAAAGATTCAGGCAGTGTTGGCAAGTTAATCATTATTGTGCTTCCAGACGCACTTTCTGATTTTTTGGAGTGAGAATAATCCCCAAACCACTGATGTGCTCATACAAGATCAATTTGATTTATCTACAGAGGAAACAGAAGGAAATATTATACACATGAAGAGTAAACTCAGTTTTATTATGATAATAGAGCCTCATAAGTCCCAGTGTACTTTTTAATGCAGCTGTTTATAGACCAACAGTGAAAGCATGAAGTAAACAGGGACTACATAGTGGTTACCTTTTCTATAACCAAAGTGAGGATGTGTTTATCAATCCAGCCTGGAAAGCAACCCTGGAATGCTCAGATTCTCTCAAGGTGTTTGCAAAAGACGATAATGTGTTTACTCTTGCTGAGACCACAGGCAGATCTCTCCAGCTGCAACTGGGATAATAATTTTATTTGTTTGTTTTTTTTTAGTTGCTTAGAGTCCTTCTACAAGTTCATAGGAAATAAGTAATGCTATTTTCTCTGTTATTGAAAAATAACAGTTTTCAATGTGTCATTTGTTATTTAGTTGTACATAGTTTCTACATAGTGGCATTTGAGACTATTAATCTTCACTTGAGAGGTGGATTATATCTTAGCATTTAGTCACACAAGTAACTGATCAGTAAAAACAGTGTCATTTAATGCTAAATGCTGCTCTTATGTAAGGTTAGTGTGTATAAATCAGCTGTGTCCTCAAGTTTTCATTATAATAGGCATAACCTCCTGACTAGACACTTTGGGAAATTTTGAGTTATTCTTATTTACATTTCTGAACAATACATGAACTAGCAAGGCTGGTGTGAATATTCTACAAACTGATGTTCAAATGGGATTTTTATGGCAACCATCTCCCAGGTTTATAGAGAATGGCCCATAAAAAAGGAAACAGCCTTGCTGTCATTGAACAACTAATTTCCATAAAGGAATGTAGAATAATTCCTGATGTAAATAGACAACATGTTGATCCTGGAAGCAGATGGGGAGCAGCAGCAGAAGACCAAGCTGGGTCCCACTTGAACTGAGCTAAATTTTCTTTAGCATGACATTGTTGTGCTTTGAAGTTCTTACATTTCCACAAAATCCTAGTTATAAATAAATGCATCCCAGTTATTTAGGTGAGAGACAGAGCTATTCTATTGTATAATTTTTTATAGAGGAAAATTATGCAATAGAATTTTCTAAATAAATATTGAATTTCTCATATTTGGCTGAAAGGGTTGCCCTGCGACAGACTGGCGATCTGTCCGCCTCTCGCCCGGAACGTTGGCTGGAGATAGACACCAGCAGCCCTCCCAACCCCACTAGGGACAAGGGTATTAGAAAATGGATGGATGGATGGATTTGGCTGAAAGGATGGTAGCTGCCTGAAAAACATTTAAGTTCTTAGTCCTGCAGCACTGTAGTTAAGATCATTGTTATTACATTCTGGTTATTGTATTCTACCTATCAGCCTATATTAATTTGTCCTTTAGTTGTGTTTTTCCATCAATACGTCCCATTTGCGCATAAAACAAACTTTAAGTGCAGGGTTTACTTCATAGGACGAATCCAACAGCCGATACTCCAACCATGTAGTACAAGATAACATGTCTTTTTTAAACTGTCTATGTAGTTTGTGTCAAGGCTGGTACTTGTCATCCAGTACAGAGAGCTGACCACAGTTTGTCTGCTCAGATACTTGGTGATGAGTGTCACACTCATGTTGCTTCCTGCAGACTGATCCATCACTTGAGACAGGTGTCCTGACTCACCTGCAGTCGTACAGTGAATGCAGGATGACTGGCAACATTTCTTCCTGCTCCTGTGCACTAGTCTTACATACTGGTGCCTGGAAGTTTATCTAATTTTTCTCACAGTAAGAAACATTCAAATCCCTTCGGAAGCTTAGATATTTATGTTGTGTAATAAGGTTTAGACTAAGAGTCAAAACCTTTTTTGGGTACAGTTAAAATCGGATTATAAGGTAAACTTGTAAAAACAACTTATTTTCTATCACTGTCTGACATCAAATTAAACTAAATGTTTCATATTCTACTTCAGCTATCATTATAAATATATTTCTGTTTGTTAAGTGTCAGCATACGATAGAATGTTTTTGAGCATATTTTCATTGCTGTCTGTAGTTTCAGAAGTTTTCATTCACTAGTTGAACCCAAGACCTTTTTGCTTCAAGGCAATAGTATGAACAAATGAATTACTGAGCAGCTCTCGGAAATCCCTATGCAAAGCAAAACCAGAGTCAGACAGGAACTCCAATTAATCAAACCTTAGAGGAAAAGTGCATTTCAGGCTACTCAGTCATTAATTTCTTGTCGTCTCTGAGCCGTGTGTGGTTTCATCTGTGTATAATCTCTGCTGCAGACAAAATACCTTTCAGCTCAGTGCTTACGCTAGATTCCTTTAATATGTAACTGCCTCGATGCTCCAACAGCTTGTAAAACAATTCACAATTATTGATAATTGTGCAGGCCATTCTGAATTGAACTAGCAGTTTAAAACAGTGCAAGTTAGGTTAAATGCTGTCATCTACTGACGGTGTGTGTCTACTGTATTTCTCTATGTGCATTTTTTTATGATATTTTTTATTACTACTTTTGTTGGAATAAATTTCTTTAACTGCAAAAGTCACCAGAATAATAATGAAAGTACAAGGGAAAGCTCATTCAACCTATGCACCAGGTACTTCAGGTAAATGAATGAAGAATCCTTAGATTGTATCAAAAACAAGGCCACACACACACACACACGCCCACACGCACCCCCACACACACACACATAAAATGTCTACTTTCACAAGGACTTACTCTTCCATTAATTTTTCAATCATTTCTATATCCCAAAAGTGACACTTATCCTAAACTTAACCATTATCACTACATGCCTAATCCTAAACCTAACTTAAGCTCAATTCATACATTAGTCCTATACCTAGCCCCTAAAATAAACACAGCACATCTTCTTATGGGACACTGGCTTTGGGTCCCATAAGGAACGGTTGGTCCCCACCATGTAGTATGTATTAGGAAAATGATCCTCACAATGTATCAAATACAAGATCACACACACAGAGGAAGCTGAACCACTTTCATCAAATTAAAGTAAGTCTAGTGCCTCTGGGCTTTTGTTGTTGATTCTTCCTGGACTCTCCTCCTTATTGTCTTTCAGAGGTCTTCTTTCTCTGTTCAGTTGCCAATATGATGCTGCCATAAATTTTGTTTCTAACACCAGCAACAATTTATTTTAAGAAATAAATTGTTGCTTGTCTTCATTCCGGGTATAATTCATCAGCGAATGCATCCCAAAGCCATGGAGTGTAAAATATCCCAAACAAGAGAACAGCTGTAGCGTATTTTCACTCCGAGTACACACTAACCTGCCTCTGTAGACTATCAGTTTGAAAAAGAAAATATGAAGAAATCCTGCAGCCTTACTGTCTTTGATGCAAAACAGCTCAGAGAGAGACAGATATCTCACCTCTTTACTTGCACTTTATATTAATCATTTATTTAATAGAATAGTTTGGATCTGAGAATGTCATTTTTATTGGACTATTTTGAATGTGCGGGTGAAGACCGACAAGTACAGCGCTCCTTTTTATCACTATCTCTGCATATTCCTCACATACGGTCGTTTCTATAATTCAGGAGAAATATCTAATATTCATACCTAAATGAAAGCTGTTCTATAATGTAGGGTGAAAGAAGGGTACGATGGGCGCGAGGGACAGGGATGAAGGGCCTAGGGTTTGTGGTGAACACAAGAATAATGGTGTGGGTGTTGTAGATGGGTGACTGCTTATATCTGTGTGTGGTTCAGTGACTATAAAATATAGTTATTTGCTAAAGTGTTTGGTTTTCTTGAACTTTTTTCCCTCACTAAAACCACAGATTTCAGTGAATATAATCTAGATTTTATGTGATTGACAAAGAAGTGCTTAAGTGTGAAGAAGAAATAAAGTGATACATGTTTATAAAATTCTTTTACATACAAAAAAAGAAAATTATGATGTGCATTAATATTCAAAGTACACAGTAGTAGTCGAATTGATGTTTGTGGCAGTAAAATGAGAAATTTAAATGATTACAGGTTGAAACGTTAGAAAGACTCAGACATACGAAGGACTTCTGACAGAAGTGAGGTCAAAATCATCTGAGTGAAATTTGCATCTATAGTCTTTTCTTCTTATCCATGGAAACATCCCAGTAAAGGGGAAAAAGCAATTTTGTTGCCATTGCTATTGTTTGGTGGAAATTGTGCAACATTAAACTGTCATAGAGAGGAATGCTATCTCTCATGATGGAAATCAGCCTCTGAAGGGGAAAAAAAACAGCCTGCCAGATTGACAGTAGCCCTCCCATGTTGGTGATGTAGGCCATTGCTGTCTTGCTACATCGTGTCTCAGTTGAGGGTCATATTCTCACCACTCTTTTCTACACGCCTCAGTGACTTCATCGGCTCTCCTCCACCTCCTCATCATCTGTCCATGTGTTGCTTTTTCTCTCTGTGTCTGAATTTTTATTTTTTATCTTGGAGCCTTTTCTCTGTTTAACTCTGTCTTCTCTTCTCCAAAAACTTCTTTCAATGCTTTTCTTCAACTCAAGTCAGGAATAACTCCAAAGTCATTGGATCCATCATCCATTCAGATTTTTTTTTTCTTCTCGTCTCAAATGTTGTCCATGCTAATTAAAAACAAAAAACCCTCCACCCTACATTAGCTCATGCTTTTGGCAAAGCTTTTTTCCCACCCATTTTTCACTACAAATATAACTCAGTTCTGACTGACAACAAGTTGAATTGGACTAAATTGCACAGTTTATATGGAATCTACTTAATTTCAATGAATTAAAACATATGTGCTGTTGAAGCTGTGCAAGAATAAATAACTGTATTTCCAGAGGCAATTGCACCTAACTGAAATATTTGTAAGGTGTTTAGCTAAAAGCATTTTTGACAGTACTGATGAGTTAGTCAAAAATGCATTTCTGTCTTCATGATTTATAATTTTGATTTGAACCTGCACAGATTATGTCAACATGTAATATGCAGTGACATATTACATGCTTAAGTGTGAAGAAGAAATAAAGTGATACATGTTTATAAAATTCTTTTACATACAAAAAATATTACAATATTACATATTTCTTTTAGGTAAAGCAGATCAAGATAAAGGAAGAGAACATCAACTTTTCTTGAAGTTCAGAAAGTAAGGTTGAGGAACAATCTTTGTTCCCAGATCCGTGATGATTACATGGACCTGTCCAGGATGGAGACAGCAGAACCCATCTTATGCTGAGGTCCCATCCGTCTTCCTGGATGAAGTTTGTCCCCATAGTTTTTTTTTTTTTTTTTTCAAATAAATTTTCTACATCAGTTAGCAGGTCACCACATCTGTGTTAGAAAGTAGTGGCGAGTAGCCCAAAATTCAGACACAACAAGTTAAAAACCAGAATAATACTTATTAGCTATAGATAACTGGACTAAACAAAACACATGGACTGGCTCTAAGTGGGTTGTGGTGGACCACCATGATTATGCAAAGGCATACTACATACCAGAGGATTTATGTATATGTTTCAAAAGTTAAAATAAAGTACAGCAGCCTGTAATGAAGAGAGTGACCATTTAAAAAATAATGCCCCAACACAGGGACAGCTTTGATGCTCTTGTTTACTTCATGCATTCTTGGTCCAAAAATGTGTGAAAAGGGGTAAATTATACACCAGCTGCCACAACCTCAGAGTCTATGAAAATCACAATTTTCAAAATGACTTAATGATGCATATTATTTTGCTCTTTCTTTTTGCATTTTTTTTTTTACTTATGTTGCCTTTTACACAGCTCTACCTTTGTATTAATCACATGCAGTATGTCAAGATAAATATCTGACATTCTGATCCACTAAAATGATCCAGCCAACAAAATCTGACAAACTATATGTAGGATCACTTCTTCAACATGAGCCGTTTCGTTTTGTGTTTCATATTTAACAGATTATTTGGCAAGAAAAAAATAAATCTGTGTAAGGATAGAGAGTGCTGTCTGTGAATACGAGAATGTCTGTGGAATTGATTCATGGTTGATTTGCTACCATATTTTTAAGATTCTAGGTTTGAGTATCCAAGACGTTTTTAGAGGAAATGATAAATGTAACAGAGGACATTTAAATTAATATATGCTGGCTGAGAAACACTAAGTTCTCATACTCTTCATGTTTTCATTCCTTTGTTGCCCAGGTAACTTCAGGTTACTGATTAGAAAAGCCAACACTATCTTGAGCAGGAGAGGGAAAAAATACTTAAAAAACATCATTCTAAAGTAAGTTATGGATGGAAATAACAGTGGGATACCAGTATGAAGTGCAGGAAAGGCTGAGTGCATCGTTGAGATTATTCAGTAATGAAGACCAGGGGAGCTTCAATGACTACGTACAAACGTGTGCAAGTTTAGGAAGAATAAGATCCCAACCTGAGGGCAGGATATTCTGCAGGACAAATGAGTGGTATTTAAAGTATATATGCTGGACTTCAAGGAAAAGATAAGAAGCTGCCAACAGACATAGTAAAAGCCCTTCTGAATGATGAGTTCAAATAAACAACATAACCCAACTCTTGCTGACCTTTTTTTCTGATTGATCTCCCTTTCCCTACTGTCTTGCTCTTTGTTTGCTCCACTTTTAAACCTCAATCTTCATGCTGATCACTCCTGTTTGCCTCCATGTGTGTTTTGTATTCACTCTTGCTCTGCTCCCTCTAGACTAAAGAGTCTACTTTGCTTTGTTGAATTTCTGTTCTGTGTGAAAAAAAATGAAAAAAAAAGCTCAGTGATGGGTGTCAGATGGACAAATGTCTAGCTTGTTGGTAGACTGTGGGATGTGGCTGTCTGGCTATATGTGGGAGACTGCTGCGTCATGATAACAGCACAGGAAGGGTTGCCACAGCAACAAAAAAGACAGGAAACAGCCTTGAGAAATGTAGAAAAATGCAACGGTACAATGCTAAGGCTGGGAGTGTTGGGATTTTAAAAAGTGAGACCTGTTTTAAATGTATAGCCCCTTCTTTTCAAAACCTGGGTTTATTCTTTTTTCATCTAAAGCCCACCTACTTTAAATACATTAAAGGCCAAAAGTTTTACCCTGGGGAGAATTAGGTTTAAATAATAACAGTATTTTCAGAAAATATCGGTTTATATCTTAAACAACAAAATAATATATGCTGGCTGAGAAACACTAAGTTCTCATACTTAGTGTTTCTAAGTATGAGAAACACTTAGAAACGTCAAATGTCAATCTACATTTGTCAATCTACAAATGTAGATTGACATCTACAAATGTAGATGTCAATCTTCAAGCAAAAGAAGTTATACAGATATTTGTTCCAAACTAATCTATTTTAAGACTTTGTAAAATGATGGCCTTTATTTATAGTAATCAGACAGGATATGAGCAGAGAGAAGAGGGAAAAGACAGACAGCAAATGTTCCAAGTTAGAAACTGAACTCTAGTGACATCAAGTACTAGCCTCTGTTTTGTTGTCGCCTGCTCTACTGCTACACAACCTGCAGATCCCAAAGTAATCTTTTAATTTGACCAAAACATTTCTTCTGACTGAAAGTAACATTGATGTTTGTGAGTGACCCAGTCAAAGTCCTGACTTGAATTTGATAGGGAATCTGTGGAGTGGTTTGAAGATAAGGGATAAACTGTAGCTACTATGGCAGAAAACTTGTCCATTTTTAATTTATTTTTTTATATATATGATATTCTATACATTATGCTGTCAACACCTAAGTAAAAGTACAGTGCCCAAAGTCGTTGAGAAACCTTCAAAATCCCAGAAAGAAAAATTCTTGATCATTGCCTCTTAAAAGTTTACTAGAAAGTATCTTTTTGGAAAAGATTAGGTAATTAGAGATGGTTTTATTCATTTTGTTGTAGACTACACTTTTATTTTTTGATCCTCCTCTGTTTTCAAGGAGGACCTCATAGTCTACCATTTATCTCTTGTTTCTTTTTTTTAGTGGAGGCCTTCTTAACCAGAGCATTACAAATGTAATTCTGAGTTAATGTCACAGCTGCTCTCCCAAGGTACACTTTTATAATGGTTTGTTGTTTTTATCTGTTGCTTGCAGGTATTTTTCCAAGGCTCTCGACAGGCTTCAACTCAGTGTGCCGTTTCAAATTGGTTGCCAGTGAGGCAGATGTTCTAACCCAGTGAACACAATTTGCATAAACTGGAGTAAATATGAACTTTCATTTATCCCTAAAATTGCACAAGGATTGTGGATCAACTTGAAGATCTGCTAACTTTTACAACAGTACACGTTGTCTCATGTCTTTCAGTTGGACAGTGTTGTTAAATTAGCTGCTTACTAAAAACAAAACACTCTTCAGAAACCACTGTGCTGTCTATAAAAGCGGTTCTGACAGCTATTCGTAATGAAAAGGGATTTTGTCCGAAAAATGGCAACAAATTGGCAAAAAGAATTGAATCTAAAAAATGGCAAAATGCAGATGTTTGTGGCTGATGTATCAGTGTCTAAGTAGCACAATATCCACACACTTCAAGAGACACCATAAAAAGTCCATTAATCACGGGACACTTCTTTAAATCAGTCTTTGACACAATAATCTATAGTGAAATCAGATAAATCTTGATTTTTGGGGCAAATAAATTTTTGGATAACCGTGGTGATCTTTGTTCTCTGTCGACTGTGTGTGAGAAGATCTTTGACACCTAAGCAACGGACGAGTCTCTGTGTCATTGTGCCACATCTGTTCCTCTGTATCTTCTTACTTTCTAACGGTGCTCATGTTTAAACTTGGAGCTCCTCCAATTTTGTCTGCAAAAACAGTTTTTAGAAATAGAACAATGAACTGGACACGGCGCTGTCTCAAATATTTTATTTATCAAAACTAGCCAGCTGATATTTTAATTAAACAAAACAGAAAGAAACAATAAATTACTTAAGTGAAGCATAGTTTGGTCATTAATATTTATTTTCACAATGCAACAAACGACATTGACTATTTTGTTTTGCCAATCTGACATCAGAAACTTTCTCTGAGTTGACAACAGCACAGTCATCTGATTGCACAGAAGTAAAATAATATTGGAATAAATCTGTTTAAAAAGTAAAACTGTGTGGTGCTGATTTCGTTACTTGTCGTAAGTGAACCAAATGAATGTGTGAAGGTTTTTGCAAGGAACTGTGTGAGAAAACAAAACCTCTTATCTGTTAAAAGAAAAGCGTCACTTTGGAGCTAACAATGGAATGTGCTATTAACACAAAGAAAGTGGCAGACACAGGATGCACACACACATCCACTCACATGTTTTTACAATGCATACATTTGTAATTGATTGCATTCATTTACTCTTTACGTTGTGTAAAATATTTATTTTTGTGTCATCAGTAAAATGTTCAGATATCAATTACATTGCTACACTAATTAACCCCAATCAGTCTTTTTTTTCCCCTTCTAGAGTTAAAAGCAAAGACACGCATAAACAATTTGCTGCATACAGGGTAATGTTTGGTCTCTTTCATAAACATTGAGTTTCCCCTTCATTTTCAAATGCAACACACGTGTATTCAGATACAGACACATTTGTCACCGCCTCTTAGAAAAATTAAGATTATTCTAGCACCACAATCTTAAATTGAAAAAAGTCAAGTAATGCAACTTTTAATTTGAATACAAAAAACTCTTGCACATATATTTACCATCTTTATATTTTGTTTGTAATAAATACAGTAGTCAGAATTGTTTTTCTTTAAACTTTTTGATAAGAGTTCCTCACTTCCTGATTCTCTCAAGTTGAAATGTGAGGTGACATAGAGGCCAGTTTCTTCAAGCCAGTTGGCATTAGCTGGACCAGGAACCATATTTATCTTGTCACTACACATCGACCAGGATGGTAAGGGAGGTTACAAATCTTCAATCTTCAATCTTCAAAGCTTCCTGTTAGCAGCATGGAGTATCACCTTGGGGTCACAAAGTCTCTATAACAGCCATTAGATGATTTCTGATGGGAGACGCAGCAGAATAACTCTCACCTGTTCAAACTTCATAAACTTAAATTCTAGTTGGGCTGTAACTTGGACTGTGTGCTTTGATCAGATGAGACTAAGCTTAAGCTTTTTAGGAAAGAAAGACATTAAAAAACCCCGAACAGAAACACGTTCAAACACTTACTGTATTTCACTAACTTGAATGAATGAGTTACCCTTGCTGGATGTCTGTGGTCCTATCTACTATGAAATTTAAATGAAAGCAAAAGTAAACATATTTATTAAAGAGAAGTAGTGTTTAATCAAATATTTCCCATTATTAATTTAACAACTGTGAAAGCTTAGATTTTTTTTTTTAAGAAAATTTCCATTTGTATCAACCACCTGTGCTTCTTTTCTTGTAATCAACAGAATAATTGTACTCATTTTAAAAGTTGTAGTTGTCTAAACTTCTCACCATCAGAATAAAAACAAAGAAACACAGAGAGGATTTACACACATCCCAATAAGGGGAGCTAATAAATTAATCCACACTTGTTTATCAGTGTTGCCTTGTATAAATGACCTAAAAACGTGACTACTGGCCAACTTGCAACATTAAATATCCAGGAGCAGCTGTGTCTTGCAGCGCACACATGCATACAAAACCCCTGATTGATTGGGTTACAGTCTGACTGCAGAACCATCTCGATGTCAAGCTTTTTTGTTTTTCAGCTTTCAGAGGTGAGGTAGCATGTGAAATCTAATTTTCTCTGTTGAAATGCACGTGAGCCTGTGTGTTCGGAAGGTGGGACAGGAGAGGTTAGAAGAAAAGTGACAAATGAACAGTTTACCACATTTATAGAGATTTGCTCAGTTTTGCAAACAGTGTACTGTTTTGCTGCTACTGACTGGTTTGATATCATGCACACACCTTGCACATGCTGACCATTCACATTTCCGCAGCTGCTGCCAACTCTCACAGACTGTTCATAACCCTCCACCTTTTAAAACAAAAGGGTCTCTTCCTGAGCTATTAGACTGACACACACCCACGCACGCATTCAAGTATGGGTTCTATTTTCACAGGAGGCTTGCTCTTATTTGTGTAGAAAGTGTCTCTCCCTGAAATACTGCTAATCTACAAATAGACGTTCTGACTGTTCAGACACCTTTCCAAAAAAACTTCCTCTCTGTCAGTCTTCCTGAGCTTCCAGCTCTCTTTCCTCTGTAATGTGTTTGGGGTCCGAGGTTCACGGCTTTATCCGCTGCAGCAGGATTTCGCTTAGCAGCCGGAATGCCAGGAATGCTCAGGAAAGAAAACGGGCATGGCACTGCAGCATGATCTGATGCTTTCTTTGATGTCTTATAAGGCGAGTGATGAAGGGAATGTGTGTTTTAAGGTGAAGGAACTGACCAACACGCAAAGCCAAGGGGTACATTTGAATTAAATTTGAGCAAAATAAAGCCACACTTTGCACATATGTATTAGTTTTGAGCCTAAGATTGCCTAGAGTGAATGTTTATGTACTTCATGCTTGTGTGAAATCTGTAAAATTCAGACATGAAGGGTTCTAGTTTACCTAATTTCACAACTAGCAACGTGTTATTTTGGTGTAAACTTTCTTCCTCTCGTTCACTCTTTTCAGCCTCCTCCTGACAAAGGATTTGCGTGAAGTTTCTCGAAACAGTCATTAAAAACAAAACCCTACAAATGCATAAACATGCATGCACATGAAACAAAGGAAAACCCAGAAAGTTTAAATAGTGCATTGGGTAAATGTAGTTTTACTTCAGTCAGATTGGCATCTAGTAAAGCCCTTTGGAATCCAAAGTAACTTTCAACACAGTCAATTTCTTTCAAATGTGTTTTTTTTTTTTTGTTTCCTTTTACAGAAAAACATTATTCAATTTAAACCGACATATTCACACCCCTTGATTTTCTTTTACACATTTTGTCTTTCCACAACCATTACACCCACAAAAGGTACTGTGTAGTTTGGGGAGGAAGGGAAATTAAAGAATAGAAAGGAGATCAAATCTGTGACATAGACAAATATATCCCTTTTTAATTGAACGTCCAAGCAACGTTCCATGGAGAACTGTTTACCTCATCATTTCAAAATGTTGTTAGACAACCATGAACCTACCAAGACATGACTGTCTATCAAAGCTGAAAGGCTGAGCATGGAGAGCAATAACCAGAGAAGGTAAGAGACCCATGGTAAGTCTGGAGTAGAGAAGAGACCCACACTTTAGTTGGGATAATCTGTCAACAGGACAACAATTAGTTAAACAATCTCAAATCTGACCCTTCTCGTAGAGTTGCAAGAAAAAAGCCAAGTCACAAGATGCCCCGTTTGTGGCTCATCCAATGTATGTTGGGGACACAGCAACCATTTGGAAGAAGAAACTTTGGTAATTATAAAAACAGTAAGAGATATTACCCTAAAAACCCATAGAGATACATGGTGGTGGCAACATCATACTGTGGGGGAGCTGTTCAGGTTTCATTAGACTAAGTAGGAATTTTCCGATTATTAAGTATTGTACAGTATTGCAATACTGTACAATACTATTATGTGATCAATCAATTTGTCTTGATTTATCACATAAAATCTCCAAAAACGAATTGAAATTCATGGGTCTAATATGACAAAAATGTGACAAAGGTTGAAGGGTTTTAATACTCCTGTAAGACACAGTACATTGAGTTAAGATCTGGTATGAACAGAGAAGGCTTAAAGAAACATGAGAAACTGTTTCATCGGAAACTTTTGTCCACTTCTAAAGGAAGAAAGCAATCTATGCTCAGAGAAAGTCATTTACTTTCTGAAGCAAATGTCATTTTGTACAATGCAAGCTGTAGTGCATCAGTCAGATTGTTGCCCTCTTTTCTGCTGCATGTTTGTCAGTGGTGCTGTTTGGGATATAGAGTCCATTGCAAAACAGGGAAAAAGAATTCATCCATCAGTTCTAGACGCACGAGCCGGAATCAGTGTCTCAGCGAGGAGGCTGCAGTGGACACGCACATTCGCACATTTCATGATGCGAGAGGAAAATTTCATCAATAACCCAGCGCACCCGCTGCCTCTGCTGGTGCTTGTACGGAGTGGTCTCTGGGGCATACTTCAGCACCTACAGGAGACAAAGGAAGAGATAGAAATGGATGAAAACTTAACAACTCAGCCAAACAGAAAGCACTATGACAATGAAACAAAATGTCTTAAATTATTTAATTAGAAAAAATGCCTGTGCATATTTTGCAGCAAAAGACCTAAATAAAGGAGCAAGTTGCCAGAAAGTAAGATTTTGAAACCATGCAGGAGAATTGATGTATTTTCTATTTATCATATAATGTAAAGTTAGTAGGCTGCTCTATAAGTGAAGTGTCTGGCTGGCTGCATTCAACGAAGTCCTTACAGACTTTGTGCTGGGTGGGCCTGTCTATCACTGTTGTGGTCAGAGGGACAGAGTGGCTGGTCCCATCCCCTCTCTGTGCATCACACTCCTCTTTCAGACAGACAGCTACCCACGGTGGACAGAGAATTTTTCTCTCTTACTCATTCGAAATGACATTAGGACACTGTTACAGTTGTGCTCTGAGACACCAGATTTATCTGCAGTGTGGGCAAGGATCCATCAAGCACCACTGACCAAGCAGTGTAGGGGAGGAAATAAGTTTACTCCAGAGGATGGAAGCAATGCTGACAACCTTTAACTTGGACACCTGTAAGAGGTTTCAAAAGGGATTTGGTGTATTAAAAATACTATCACATATAAGAAAACGTCTTCGAATGATCTGGTGATATGTTCAGTAATTGTGTGTTACATTATATGGTGCAGCTATTCTACTTTAAAAATATTGAAACGGATAAGGATGGACAAATGTGGGGTACAACAACAACTCTGAAAATAGCAAGCTATACTGGAAATCCTGTATTTTATCACTCGTTCGTTTCTTCTTATTTCCAGGTTGTGTTTTTGTTATTGTTTTTTTTTTGTTGGAAAACAGAAGAAGGTCCCAAGGGATCCCAATACTGTTGGAGGTTCAATAAAAAATTAATATTTCCAACAAATACATGGCACAGAAAGGAAACTCAGAAGCTACAAAAAAACATAAATGTGCTGAGATGTGATTACTCTACAAAACAAAAAACTGGCCAGATGCTGCTCCATCATAAGGTCAACTCGGACACATGGCAGACAGACAACCCTGCATTCGCACGCGATAAGGTGGGTTTCAATGGAAGGTTTTGGATAGGAGGTAGGAAACTGGAATAAACCCATGTATGAACAGGGAGAACATGCAACTCATCAAATAAAGTCCCAGTCCAGAGGTTTGAATTAGGCACCGTCTGGCTGTGAGGCAACAGCAGCAACAACTCCCAACAATTTTAAGATGAAGCACACATTCCTCCATAAGTGATGCAGTGAATTTATTTAACACAGCTGGATGAAGGGAATAGTGTGTGTGATTTCCCAGCACAGAAGCTGCAGTGTCAGTAATATTTGTGTGTCGCAGTTACTGTTTCCTTTAGTAGTAGTTACTGCTGCTAAAGGAAGCAGTAACAGATTCACGACGAGATCAAGAAATACAGAGGAAGCTGCCCATCAAACACAAAAAATTCATAGCTGGAAAATATTCATGAGGATACGAAATCTGACTGTTCATCCGGGCAAATGCTCGTCTTTCATGCTTGCACATTTTTTGACTGTATTCCACACATTTACATGCTAACACACTCACAGACAGAGAACAATTACAATCCCAAATCCCACTTTTGTCTAAATTCCTATTGTGTGGTTTTTAACTCTGAGAAGAGCCTAAGGCAGAAAAAGAGCCCTGTGGACCACGTTTCAATAATGAAGCTATAGGAGAACAAAGGCACAAAGAAATGGAGGGAAGCGAGAGAAAAGAAATGAATGACAGGCTTAAAAAGCAAGAATGGTGCATTGCAAAGGGACAAATTGAAAATGGGAATTGGGAAGAATGAAAGGAGAGGGAGAAGGGGATGGAAGATAGAACGCTCAGAAGATGGAGTGACTGGAAGGAAATGAGAAGCAGAGAGAAAGAGCCAGACTGGTGCACTGTTGCTTTTGCTGTTGATGCGGCGCTGGCCTCTACACGCTCAGCTTCTTCTTCCTTCTCCTCCCACATTGAGCGTCTCAATATATTTCTTACACGGTCTCTTACTCTCTCGCCATCTTTTTAAGATGCTCTGAGAAATTCACTCAAGTGTGAATAAAAGTTAAATAGAAGCACATGTTTGAACATCCTGATGAATGTTCACCAGCAGATCCTGTTTAGGTGTTTGATGGGCACTGACACATTTACAGGTATTGAGTTTGGGTATTTGCTTGTCTTTTTTTTTTTTTTACTAAAACGGCAAAAGTTTAAAACTTTTACTCATATTGTTATACTTTACATTCCTACAATCCTTACATCTAAAAAAATCAGCTCAACAAATTAGAATATCATAGAAAAATTAATTTATTTTAGTGACCAACCAAAAAGTGAATCGTATAGCAATTTTCCATAAACAGTGGTGTATTTTCAGATATGATTTTTTTTTAAAATTATGTCTCAGTTGTGTCAAAACAATTAAATGATCAAATTAAACAACA
Organism: Girardinus metallicus; assembly: GCA_903067095.1. Taxonomy (NCBI): domain Eukaryota; kingdom Metazoa; phylum Chordata; class Actinopteri; order Cyprinodontiformes; family Poeciliidae; genus Girardinus; species Girardinus metallicus. The sequence continues at coordinate 24,116 of CAEGAE010003982.1, forward strand.
GCCAATTAATACATTTTTAAATTAATATTATTTTTACTTAATTAATATTATAGCAGCAATATGTAACTTTTGCAAAAATATGGTTTTTATATATTTGTTAAAATTACCATTATGCTGTGGCAGTATGATATGAGACAGATAATTTGTGAAAAAATTAAATCATGCTCCTTTGCCTTCTCCCAGTGCTAACTTGAAACAACCAATCACATTATGTATGTATGTGTGATGAATGTTTAAAATATGTGAGAGTTTTGAATCAAATTGTGGAAATACATTAACTTTTTAATGCTCATCTAATTTATGGATGACCATTGTAAAACAGCAGCGTTTTGGAAGTTCAAACAAAAACCTAAAAACCTATATGTTATTATAGCTAAATCAATTTAAGCACAAAAAAGGAGACAAAAAGATGTAGTTTCAAATGATTAACATTTTCCAATCTTCTTTATGTTAAGTTGGACGGCAGAAATCCATCTTCAGTGGATTGTAGGAAATTTGTACTAATTATAATTTAGTAGTCTTATTAAATCAGCAGGGTCTCATCTGAAACAGGAACCATGTTGATAGCAATATATATTGCTGGGAGACTCACACAGTCATTGTTAATGGAGATGTCAAAGTTAGCCAAGCCACATGGACTACTGTAACTTAATATATATCACAACAGATGTTCACTTCTCACTGTTCTGTTAGTCCCTGTGCTCATTAGCAAGCATGATGCCTTCTCGATTTCAAAAAGAATTTTAAATTTCTGCTGCCGACCTGTCCAATGTGCACGCTGTATGCCTGTGACAGCTGGGATGTGCTCCATATGAACTCTGCTCGCTAACAATAATTTTCAGAGGTGTTCCTGGGGCCATTTCCACTTCAGAGTCATGTTTGTTTTTAAAGCCGCATGGCCTGAAGACCCATAGAGCACAACCGCTCCGCAGTGCTTTTCAGTCGCGTTCCATGAATTTAGGAATTTATCTGGATTGCACGACTGTTCTAGTAATATTATATTTTGGAGCTAATTAACTCCTTAAAGTCTGCCATCTTTCATCTAAAAATAAAAGTTTCTGCTGGTTAAAATATATTCAGTGAGTGTTTGATGGAGCAGTGAATCCTTTACCTCAGAACAGATCATCCTCTATGGGATTCTCTTTGACCTTGTCCCAACTTTTTTCAAACACACTGCTGGCATCAAGTTCAAAATACATTTATTCTGCAGTCTTTTTGTTGAGCAGGATGAAACCATCAGTCATCATTTCACCCAGGTTTCAGGGAAATTCCTTCATATTCAGGATTTGGCATTTTTGGAGATTGTGGAGTTAACAATTTCTATTTGAAGTTCATAAGCACTGATCACATGCATAAATGTTATATTTGAGCCAGTCATTCTTCATGATGGAGTCAATACACAAAAAAATATTTTAAAAAGAAGACTTAGGTGCACATCTGAGGTCTAATTCAATTTTATATACAGGCTCAAATATATATAAACACACTCACTAAAATTTGGTTAAATTTGTTCCACCTCAACCACAGACGACCTCTAAGCCATCAACAAGTTTCTGGTAGAAAGACCTTGACTTCGCCAAAAATACTCAGAGTCACTAAGACAGAATAGTTCATTGCTTATTTAATCTAACCAGAACATTTCTCTCCGGAAGACATTTGCTTTGTCCATGTTGAGCAGCTGGTCCCAGAAAGACATCAAAAACGTTTTTAGGAGTGGATAAAGCAGGCTAGCACCAAGCCCTTCTATTACCCTTCCCAAAGCTCCAATCTGAACCATGTTGAACATTTATGACGCATATTTAAAAGCCTATCTATCTGAGAAAACCGTACAATTTAGCCAAATTCCACCTTTTCTGATATGAATAGTGGTGTACTATCAAACAAGAATTGTTGAAGAAGGTGGTTGATTGCTACAAAAAGCATCTGGTCTAGGTGAAACTTGGTAGGGGTCATTTGACCAAATATAAGTGAGTGTGTATGTACTGTACTGCACTTGAACTTGTACATATCATGCTGACTTTTAATAGTGAATAATCCACTGTTATAAAGCTTGTGTTTTGATTTGTTGTTGTAAAATTAGCTACAGATGTTAGCTACAGCTAACATAACAGAGTGGAGTGTACAATCACTCCACTCTGGAAAAGAGCAGTTCGAAAAAAATAAAAATAAATTGAAAGCCCCAAATGTATTTAACATTTATGTCCTTTGAATTGTGTGTCAACTAACACCTTTACATTACAAAAGAACCTGCCTCGTGTAGTTTTGTTGTGGTTTTTGAGGGCTGACAGGTACAGCCGGTGTTCCAGTTATTGGTCCCACAGCCACAGTTGCCTCCGCAGCGTTTCACCAGCAGACATCGAGGGAAGAAGACAGCGTTGGTGGTCTTCAGCTCTTCCCGAAGGTTCACAGAGTAGTTACGAGGTGTGCAGCTGTACTGCTTGACATCGTCATGGAGACGATTCAGATCAACTGGGTATTTTAAAGAGAAAACAAAGAAAAAAATAGATTTTAATTATTTTCTGCAAGACAACTTGTGACCCTCACATATATATATATATATATATATATA